>JADRCD010193904.1:0-10344 GCA_019843815.1 Montemys delectorum
CCCCCCCTCCACCCCTCTGGGCTTCTGTCTCTAACTTGGGGGTGGTAAACATTTTTTTTTGTTGTTGTTGTTGTTACTTCCATGTAACAGCATTAGTGTAGGCTGCATATATACAGATGTCCGTGGATGCTGGGAGAGGGTGTCAGATCCCTTGTAGCTGGAGTTACAGGGGACTGTGAACCACCCCGTGTGGGTCCTCTGGGATAGCAGGAAACAGTCTGTCAGCCTCCGTGACAGCTCGGTAGCTCTTCTCTCTCTAACCAGCTGCCTCCCGATGAGCTGGGTTGAACGGCATTGGGTCTCAGGTTAGGGTGGGGATACTTGTCAGAGATATCAAGGGGAATTCTTGGCACCTTTGGGTGCTCGCTGGCGTGAAGTACTGGTGCCGAGTCGATCCCAGTGTTAAGTCCTCCGAGGTATCGTTCCACTTTTCCTGTGATGAGATTTCAGGCGCTGAGATGCGCTTTGTCCGGGTCACATAGCTGATCGGGTGACTGTGGGTTTGCTTTCCAGCGTCTGCTGTTAGGGTTCCTTGAAGGTGCACAGACAACCTCCCCCGGTGTAAGGGAAACAAGCTGGATTCCGTCCCTGTGAGGATGTACTAGGCCCTGTGGGTGTTGTGAGGGGTTCAGGAGACCACAGAGTTAATGTCTTTTGTAGTACAATGCCAGGGTGGCTTTGTATAAGCCTAGCTTCTCCTTTCAGGGACTGCTCCTCCAAGCGGAGGCCCCGGTCTAGGCTGGGCCCGCGTCTTGCTCTTCTGGTCTCTGCTGAGCTGAGCGTTAAGTCTACCATCGAGTTAGTTTGGCAAGCAGACAGCTAGGGTTTTCTTTTGGCTGGGTTGGAGACAGGAGGACAGAGGGCTCTCTGAGTGACAAGAGAGCCAGCCAGTGTGTGGGCCCGAATGGGTAAGTTGTAGGTGGAGACTTTGCTGCGAAGTGAGAAAATTCAGTTATTCAAGGAAGGAGGTTAGGGAAAGCGGCCACACCACTATGAGTGTAGACAAAACGCACTGGATCCTGTTACGTGTGGGGTTGAGTGTAGGCCCACAAGTCTGGGGTGTAGCCTCCATAGCTCCTTGGATCTGCCTTGCCAAAACTGCATGTAGGCACCTGGCTGTCTTGGGTAACCTGACTGAGTTTGGGAACAGCTGCTCTTTAGAAGGGACATGAGGCTTCAGCTCCAGTGGCTGGCCTATTGTTGACATCCCCTCCCGCTCTGCACTGAGTCAGAGGGTGCTGTCCGCTTCTGCGTGCTCGCCTTCCCTCGGCCTTTTCCGAGTCTTAAGACATTTTGAGAGGAGAGATGAGTGAGTGGAAGGGAGCTGATGTTGGCTTTCCATCCTGAGATGAAGCCACTATAAACTTGCTTTGGCATTACCAAGGTTCTGTAAGAGCTTGGAAGGCAGGGGTGGGGCGGGGGAGGGCTTTTCTAGTTTGAAAGTCAAGTGTCATTTCTCCTGCTTCAGGCCACATGCTTACCAGTGGTGTGGGGAAGACCCTTTGGTCCCCCTTGCCGCCCATACCTGGTGTGCGTCCGTCCAGGGGCTTAGGGTAGGTAGATGAATTGGCAGTGGGTCCAGTCCCTGTGGCGGTGGGTTCTGAGCCCCGGGAGAGCTTCCTTATATGGCCCCCGGGGTTAACTGTCATAGGGTGCTCTGGTAGAAATGAGGGAGGCCCTTTCTTTTTCCCTTAAGGGCAGGCACAATCCTCTTGTTTTGTGTTGCCTTTGTCTCCCACAGTTGCTGTTCACTTGCAGTTTTGTTTGATGGTTGGCCTTGTGGACTCTGGCCCACTGACGACTGGCTTGCCCCTTTCATTGTGGAAGGCTCCAGCATTCCCTTCTTACCCCTTCAGCCTGTACTCTTCATTCTTAAAAGTGTTTGCTCTCTCCAGCCAAAAATTGGGAACATAATCTAAAAGGGGTTTCCCCATTAGTTTTTCAGTTCATTAATGATAATAATAATAGTAAAAAAAAAAAAAGATTGGAGTGTGCACCTTCATCTGAGGTCACTTGTAGTTAGACATTTTATGAATCACTAGAAAAAGCTGGCTTTACATGAAATTGAGCCATTTTTAGAAGGTTGGGGACAGTGGCCCCTGAGAGTTCCCTTAACTACTGTGCCTTGTAAAGGCCATGGCTCTTTGCCGTTTTCTACATCCCCTAACTGGAAATCCCCAGTAGTCAGTGACTACTGAAGCCTTTGGGAGTCAATGCGCATAGTTTCCACCTTTTGTATTTTTAAGACCAACATCTCAAAGCTAAGCTTACCTTGGCATTTACACATGCTCTGCAGAGCATTACTGCTAGGAAGGTAAGTTCCCACCCAAGGCGTTTTGACCTGGAGATCTTTCAAGGATCTGTCAAGCCTGTAGGATTTCAGGAGGAGGCCTGGGGCAGTAGAACCTGTGAATGGTAGATTATTAGAGACCAGGGCTGCCATGCAAATGGATTCATTTGCCTAACTTTCATGATCTCAGGGGCAGCGGAGTTTCTTACTCTCCACTCATACCCCTGTTAGGATTTGCAAGTGAAATACTGGAACTAATAGTCCCCCTTTACCACCTCTGAGGCCCTATGTGGCCACATAGGAACTGTTCTCAGCCTCAGGAATCCTAAGCAAGTTGGGTTCCTGGGGCTTCAGAGTCTCCACAAAGATTGTGAGGGCGAGTTCCTGTCAGGGCTACTCTAGTCCCTGGGAAATAGGAGCTTGCTATGGTTCAGATTTGGCAGCTGTGAGTCTGGTTGCTAAAACAGCCCACGTCCCTTGAGGTACTCAGGCCCTTGAGGTAACTAGGCCTCAAGTTTCAGACTGAGACGAGTTCTCCCAGCCTCATCCCCTGGTTTACAAACCTGTGGTTCTGAGATTCACCAGTCACGGGTTTATTTTTCAAAGAAACCATGGCCTCTTCTGGGGTTGAGGCCTAGACCTTGGTTAGCCAGAGTCTGTGGTGTGGAGTGTTTGCTCTTGCAGTAAGTGGGGGGGAGGGGGGAGGCTCTGGGGTTTCTGGCACCGGCTTGCCTCCTTTTCTGGTCATAAACCATTCTAAAGAGACCGTCTTCACCGTGAGACAGGAACCCTGCCTCCTGTTCTACCTGCAGGAGGGGCAGGATAGGCTGGGCGCTCAGCTAGCCTGCAAGGCAGATGGATGCAGGCGAGAAGCCGGGTCTGACCTGCTTACTTAAGGCTCCAAAAAGGAAGGGGTTTGGTATCTGTTGAATGGAGTATTTAACCCATCTGAGCAAAACCAAAGGCAGTAGCAGCTGTTCACGTGTGGTAGAGGTGATACTACAGAACTGTTGGCCATTCAGAGAGAAGGGACAGTGCCCTGCACTTCCTCCCCTGTCCAGTGACCCCCAGCTGCTTCTCCAGAAAAGCCTTTGAAGCTGATTGTGGTGGCGCACGCCTTTAATTCCAGTACTGTCAGAAGGCAGAGCCAGGCAGAGCTCTATGAGTTCGAGGCCAGCCTGGATTACAGAGCAAGTTCCAGTACAGCCAGGGGTACACAGAGAAACCCTGTCTCAAACAAACAAACAAACAACAAAACCAAAAAAACAAAAAACAACTAAAACAAAACAAACCTAAAACAACAACAACAACAAACCCAACTAGAAACAAGCAAACCTTTCTTTTATACTTTGACATATATTCAAAGAATTTATTAACCATAAGCTTGTACACACAGCTGGCAGACTGTTTTGAATGTGTCATTAGACATGTTGTCGTGCACGTGGGTGTGCGGTGTGCCTGAGCAGATGTGTGTGTGTGTGTGTGTGTGTGTGTGTGTGTGTGTTTAGGCTCACGTGGAGGCCAGAAGAGAGTGTTGGATGTTCTCCATCACTTTCTTAGTCCTTTGAGGCATGATCTCTCTCTGAAGCTGGGAGTCCTGTTTTCTCTGCTGTACTGGAATCCAGCAAGGCCCAGTGACTCTCCTGTCTGATGGCACTAGGGGCTGGGGTTTCAGCTGTGCTGGATGTCCGGCTTGTTATGTTTATGTGGGGATCTGAACTCTAATCCTCAGGATTCCATGGCAGGCACTCTCAACCCCTGAGCCATATTTACACTACAGAGAGAGTACACTACACTATATATTACATTTACAGAGAGGAGGGGAGGGAAGGAGGGAGGGAGTTTTAACTATGTAGCCCTGGCTAGCCAGGAACTCAGGCTAGCCTCCAAATCACAGAGATCTACTTGGCTCTGCCTTCAAAATGCTGAGACCAAAGGCCACACCCTCTCCTTCTTCTTTACCATTTTTCAGTGTGCCGTTCGGTCGTTCATTTCTGGTCGTGTGTAAGCAACCTTCAGGCTTTTCTTCTGCTCATTGAATAATAAGCAGCTTAGTTTTAAAGCCCCACCCCAGCTGATACCTTGGCCTTCTTAAAGTATCTTATCAACTTCTGTGACTAAACTCATTCTGTCATAATCACTCTTATTTATTTTTGTAGTGTAACCGCTTTCCCACTGTACCCTAATCCTCAAATTTTTTTTTTGGCATATGAATATATAGCATGCATTGCATGTGCGTATGCACACTTACATGTGTAAGCATTCAAGTGTGTGTATGCATGCGTTGTGTAGACTGGAGGTTGATCTGAGTGTCCTTCCCACCCCTGTCTAAGTCTTGACTTAGCAGGAGTCTTTTTTATGCTGAGCTCGGAGTTTGCGGATTCTGGATAGCCTAGCTAGTCAGGTTGTTGTGGGAGCGCCCTGTCCCTGCCTCCCCAGGCCCAGCATTACAGGAGGCTGCCAAGCATGCTTGGCTTTTCGGTAGGTTCTGGGATCTGAACTTCAGTCCCTTGTCCACTGAGTCACCTTCCTAGTCTCTCTTTTTTGAAATCGTAAAACAAACAAAATCAGTTTTAACTCATGCTGTGGAATGCCATAATTAATTTAACTTATGTGTTAGTGAGCATTCTGTTTCTACCACCCTTCTTTAAACAATTTATTATTTGTTTGGGTCTGTACAAGCGTGCATGTCCCGCTCGTGTGCCCTGCATGTGTGGAGGTAAGAAAGCAACTTCAGAGTGAGGGTCAGCTTGAGGCTCTCAGAGACCCAACCACCAACCAAAGAATATACATGGGCTGGACCTAGGCCTTCCCACACAGATGTAGCAGATGTAAAACCTGACCTTCATGTGGGTCCCAAACAACTGGAGCATGGGCTAGCCCAAAAGCTGTTTCCTGTACTGGAATATGTTCTTCTAGCTGGGCAGGCTTGTCTAGCCTCAGTGGGAGAGGAAGTACTTAGCCTTGGACTTGAAGTGCCAGGGTGAAGGGGACACTCAGGGGGTCCTCTACCTGCTCAGTGGAGAAGGGGAGGGGGTATAGGGGAAAGATTGTGGGAGGGGGTGACCAGAAGAGGCCAATGAGTAGGTTGTAAAAAAAATTTTAAAAAAAAAAAAAAAAAAAAAAAAAGAGAGAGTCAGTTCTCTCCTCCCGCCATGTGGGTCTCAGGGATTGACCTCAGGTCATCAGGCTTGGGAGCAAGTGCCTTTACTTGCTGAGCCATCAGGCCATAACACACCTCCCCATTAATTATCATAGATGTTTTGAATGTCTTATGCCATGTTTTTGAGTACACCTGTAAGAATTCTGTAGGATCTGTTCCTGAAAGCGGAGAGATTTGATCTGAGGCTGTATACCCTTTTTAGTCTTGATAGATACTGCCAAAAAAGACGATCTGGGTTGTTCAGTGATGAGTGTGCTTTGCATGTCTCGTTATGAATGAGAGGTCTGGGGGAAGGGCTTTCTCTCAGCAGTGGGACAGTCTAGGCGTTGAATAAGTCAGCTGAGACTAAGAGGGCATTTGAAACACTTCCCCAAACTCAGAGGTGCATGCCCTTGGCCGAGCTGTGGGCGATAGGAAAAATCAGGGCAAGGGGATTCCTTAAGCATCTCCCTGCAGCGGAGGCTTTGCTTGGCCAATAGTGGCTATTTGCATACACTTGGGGCGTACAGGCTGAATGGGCCTTGTCTCAGCTGGGCTGCTTGGTGTGTTTCTCAGACCCTACGTAGTGCCTGCTGAACATAGGCAGCCAGTGGTGGGGACTGTAAAGGACACCCAGAGTGCTGTGGGAAACAGTGGAGCAGGTTAAGGATATTCGGGAAAGGCATGTGGTAGAGGAGATGTCTCTTGCTCAGAGCTTTGGGCGTTTGGAGACTCAGAACACACACAAGCATTCTTGTCTTCTATATAGGGGGGTCAGCCACCCTGCCTATGAGATACCTCGAAAGGACATTCATCATGCCCCCGGTCCTCTGTGTGACCATTGCGGAATCAGGCTTGCAATGCAGTGAATAGCTCAGACGCTCAACAGGAGAAAGCTTAGGGCTACCAGTAGATGATTTGGCCCCTGGGAGCCTCTGTCTGTCAGCTGAAGAAGTGGAGGCAAATCAGGCAACCGTGAGACTTAACCGCTCCGAAGTCAGGCCGCATGTGTGTGGAGCGCGGATGTGTGTGGAGCTCGGATGTGTGTGGAGCGCCGCCTTCCCTCTACCTTGCTCCCGAGCCACAGAGCAAGGCACTCCGTGACTCCACTGCTGGCTGGCTTTAGCTGTAGGAGTCCCTGAAGCTTGCGGAGGCCTCTAGACGGTCGACTAGTCAGGACACTTGGGCCCTGCTCTTCTCTCAGTGGCTGACGACTTATCTCACGTCACATTCCTGCCTTCCTTCTAGACTTTTACCCTGAAAACCTTGCATAGTTTGGCATTTATTTCTTGGAAGGTACAGGCTGACGTTTCTTACTTCCTAGACTTTAGTGCTTTGGGAAAGGCCCAGTAACAGGTGAAACCATTAGCCTACCGTGTGGATACCTCAGCCTCGCATGCAACTCTTGTTATTCTACAGCCATACACCTTAGTAAGCAGTTTTTATTATTTAAAAAAAAAAAAACTTCATTGGGAATCTCATTGCAGGCGTATGGTAAGATATCACATTTAAGCCCTTCCCCCTCCAGCTAGCTCACACGTCCCTCTTCCAACTTCATGTTTTGTGACCCACTAGGTCTAGTTAGTATTGCCCACATGGGCGCGGGACTGCACTGGAGCATGGGAATCTTACTAGTGAGTGGTCACATCCTCCAAAAACAGTGATATTTTCGACCCCGACTATCAACTTCTAGTAACTCCTTAGTAAAGGGCGGGATTACCCCATCGGTGCCAGGATTTTTGTCTGCCTTTCTCCTGTGCAGGTCTTGCAGGTGACCACAGCTGCTGTGCACCTCCGTCAGTCATCTGCCTCTTACATTCTTTATGCCTCCTCTTCTGGTATGTTCCCTGAGCTTTGGCGTGCTGGGGGCTTTGACACAGGGCTGAACACTTATTTAGGGCTGAACATTTATTTAGTCTTCTGCTTTTGGCGTTTTGACTAGCCATGCATCTCATTGGCAGTCTTAGTTGTTCTATAGTTTATCGAGTTGGTTTATATCCCTAGAACTGGGGTGCGAGGATCAGGAAGCGTGTTTTCTCGAGTCTTCCTTCAGCTCTGAGGACTCCGTTCTTTATGATCTACTCCCCCCCCCCCCACCCCCAATACGGGCTTTCAATCTATAGCCCAGCTCTATTTGAGCTCACAATGTTATCTCAACTTTCTGAATAGCTGGGATAAGGGTGTCTGCTAATATGCTCATCTAACCCGGTCTTCCTAACACTGCTAGTTGTTTTTCTGGATACGCTGTGTCAGCCCCTTCATTGGAAACGAGCTAACTCAAAGTACCATGTGACTTTGGCCGTGTAAGGGGGCTTCTTCAAAGGTGATTCTTGAGCTCAGTGGCGAGGAACCTTGGTCATGCTTACGTGTGAACTTTCTAGGGGCAGCATGGTAGGTGGTTACGTTGGAGTCTCTGCAGACTGGTGAGCGTTGGGGGCGGGGCAGGCCAGGCATTGGGAAGAGTGGGCTTTTGAGAGTGATAGAGTTAAAGGTGAGGAATGCCCGCCCCATGGGCTCTAGAATATCCTTAATGAGCTCCACAGTCACAGCCACAGTTCTCGGCATCTCTCTCCTCCCATCTTCCCACAGCTGACAACATTAACCAGGCCTGGGAAGAAGTTACTGTTTTCTTACAAGAATTTGCTAAGGAAAACCCCTGGGCTGTAGCCTGCCAAAGGAGACCTTAGACGTTAGCACAGATCCGGAGGGAGAGTATGTGAGAGGCTGGGTCTGCTTTGCGTTTTGGAACCTGGTCCTTTCGGATCATTCCATCCAATGAAATGTGGCCCCGAGCATGGAGAAAGCTTGTGGGATGAGGCAGTGCGTTCTTGGCCGACCTCCTGTTCAGACCCTGCCACTTGCCATCTCAGAGCCCTCGCCCTCTGAAAACTGCAGCATCTCCCTGAAGGCCGTGTAGGGAGATTTGGTTGCAGTGTGTGAGAATTTTGTTACAGCGTGTGAGAATGAAATAGCATGCTGACATCCAGTGCCAGCCCTTGGTCCAGTGCCAGACACTTTGTACCCAGTGAGTAGACTCCAAGCTGTCTTAGAGATCTCCAGCTCATCTGCTGTGAGTTCTTCAGTCTTTGACTTCCAACGTCCCAAAGGGCTTTATCCTACCTTGGAAGCAGGCTCACTTTAATAAGACCCTAGGAAGGAAAGAAGCCTTCACAGTACTGGACCTAGAGACTTGGGAGAGGTTTGTAGCTTTCTTGGGACACCCAGTCCAGACAAAGAAGAGAGGCAGTGGAGAGCTCTGGCAGGCCAGTGTGGGGCTTACAGTGTTCATCAACTGAAGGCCCCGGGATGAGGCATTTTGTTTACTCCTAGTCTCCAAGATGGCAAATTCTTTCAGAGAAGTAAGCAACGTACTTCCTTTGCTTTGTTTGGGTCACTTTTTCAGTGATGTCCGCTCTTATTGTCTAATTTAAAACTGGAACTGCGCAGCCCCCGCCCCCCCTCCCTTCCCCGCTCCCTGTTAAGGTTTGAGGATATCTCTCAAGGCCGAGCTGAAAGGTTGGTCTCCAGTCTCTGGTGCTACGTGTAGGAGGTGGGCTCTAGGAGAGAGAAATTAGATTCCTGGGCGTGACCTTGCAGGCGGTATGGGGATCCTAGCCCCCTCTGTCTCTTTTGCTTCTTGGCTTTTAGAAAGTAAGTACGCTTGTGATACTGTCTGGGCTCTGCTGTGACCTTCAGCCTTGTCACAGACCTAAGGCAACGGAGTCAAGAGATTGTGGACTGAAATCTTTAAACTGTGAGCCAAAATATGTCTTATTTATCACAGTGTCAGAAAGCTGGTCAACACACTTCCCTAACTCTGCACTGTGGCTCTATTTTAAAAGCTTTTTTTTTTTTTTTTTTTTTTTTGAGACAGGGTTTCTCTGTGTAGCCCTGGCTGTCCTGGCACTCACTCTGTAGACCAGGCTGCCCTCGAACTCAGAAATCCACCTGCCTCTGCCTCCTAAGTGCTGGGATTAAAGGTGTGTGCTACCACTGCCCGGCCTAAAAGCTATTTTTTTTTAAATGAGTTACAATATGGATTAAAAAAAAAAAAAGACCCTACTTAAACTCTCTCTTTGTAGACCTGATGACTAAAAGTATGTGAGGCTTGGGTGTTAGCTTCCCAGGCGGGGCTCTGGGTCACCTCCATTACTCATGCGCCCAGTGCCCAGCAGTGCAGGATCTCTGAGGAAGGCTGGAGGTGGCTGTGCATTCGGTAGTCTGCAGAGCACGCTGGTGTGTGAGAACACATGGTACTGTGTGAGTGAGTGCCCAAAGGTGTGGTAGGGGCAGCAGTGCATGCTGAGGGATGAGAGGTCAGTAAAATCCTCCCCTTTTATTTTAGTGCCCCTGGGACCTGACACAGCTCCTTCCTGAGGAGAAAGCTTCTCTGGGGAATTCCAATGCCTCTCTCTGCTCCTCAACCTGTTTCCTCTTGCTCTGTACCCAGTGGATGCTGCAGCAGTCACACTCTTAGCCCATCGTGGCCCATCTCCCTTTGCAAGCCTGTTTTCACTCCCGACTTGCCCTGTGAGGCTGCTGTAGACAAAAGGCCTACAGGCTCAGGGGCCTGGCTGAGGTCCACAGAAGACCATGGAGTAAGGTCAAATGCAGGAAGTCCTGCACTTGGATAATTGGCTGGGTCTGTTCATGAAGCCGAGGGTTAGATAATCTAGCCTAATTTAGACGTTGTAGTAGTATCATCTCGTGGCTGCTGGTTTTTCCCTCTCTTTGTTATATATGTGCTTTTAATATTATATTCCACTTTTTCCCATGTGAAAGCTAACAGATTTGTTTTCACTATGTTACAAAAGCAAAACATGAAAATCAAGGAAATAAGAAAATGCAAATGAGACATTAAGGAGACCTCTCTCTCTCTCTCTCTCTCTCTCTCTCTCTCTCTCTCTCTCTC
>JADRCD010193905.1:444-11546 GCA_019843815.1 Montemys delectorum
AAGGGAGACATAGACAATTAACTTGGGAGGTGGCTTATAGGAAAGAGAACAACAAAGAGTGAGACTGAATGCTTTGCTTGACATTTGTATCAAGCTCTTGTATCAAGTTTGAAGAAGAGGACTTTACAAGTTACTCTTTCTCTGAGATGAATGCTTTTCCAAATTATCACAGCTAATGAACTAAATTCTTACCCTCACCTAATGTCTGTGCCACCCTCCAAGCAGAACCGTTGTTCATTGAAACAGTTGGTGAATGACTTTATGGATAGACCATCTTAATATATACACCATTTCTTAACCTGTTCTCAGTGGGCTGAGAATAAAGTCACTCACTCAAGTCAAATAGCTTTGACCATAGCAGGAAGTCTTTATCCAAGAATCGTGCCTACAATTCATTTCTTGATGCAGCAGAACTATCAACTCTCAGCTTAGCTACGATGGAGGTAAAATCCTTTGGTGATGTGAGGGTCATTGAAGTACAACCTTATTACAATGAATTCCAATGTCTAAAAATTGTTATTTTGGGCTTGTACCACAGTAAGAGCCAAGATTTTAAACTCTACTAAATTTAAAACAAACAAACAAAATGATTTTATATATTTATATTAATTTAAGAAAATACTAGTAGTGATGTATTATTTTGAAATTTACAGTTAATATGTTTGGACTTATTTAAAATTTATATTGAGAAAAATGTATTTTCACTATTGCTGTAGACAAGCATCTACATAAGACTGTTAAATTGATTGTTGTTTTATATCAAACAAGTTTTATAATACTTATTTGTATTGTTATAATATTTTATAAATTTTAAGGAATATGACAAAAAAGTTTTGTAGGTATTGAAGGGAGGTCTCTGGGAAGAATTGAGATACATAAGGGAAACAAGAATGTGATTTAATTCTATTTACTTAAATTATGTTTTAAATGTTAACAAATTCAGATAAACTGAAATCATGAAAATTTTCTCATCATAATGTAATAAAAGTTAAAAAAATTAAAAAAAAAAGAAGTACGAGGCAACTATAAATGTTCTCAGTTCAACTCACTGAGACCGGGGTTATAAGTTTTAATTTCTTTCTAAATCCCATTCCCTTTTTAATGATTTCTTGATTTCTGATAGTGATATTAACTACATTCCTTATTATATTATTTTGTAAAGAGAGAGCAAGAACTCTATGAACAATGATATTAAAAATATATAATTGTATGTCTACATTAAGGTACCTATTATGTTTTCTTACACTGCTAAGAAGGGATATTTCTGGGTCACTGAATTTCAGAATTGATTCATAAATTCATGCTGTGTTCTCTATATTGTAACTATGCATAACTTCACTTTGCATAGATAGATGACATGTCTATTGCTAGAATGACTGGTTTGGAATCATATTCAGGGGCAGTTCTTCATATAATAATTATGAATTTAAATAGTATAGAAATTGAAAGAAATGTCTCCATTGCCAATAATATCAAGCTTGCAAATTGTATTTATTGGATATTTATTTTTTTTTGCAAAATGATATGACTTATTATTTTTGTTTTCAAGCCAGTCTCAAAAAAAAACAAACCAACAACAACAACAAAAACCCCTTTAGTTCTATTGATCAAGGGCACTAATGCTTCTTAAAATGTCTCTTTAATGAGTGTTGAATCAACACCTGTTATCCAAAAGGTGATTTTTATCTTGTTCTCTCTATGCAACATATTATCACTGTGTGAAGTTTTATCGCTTTTAGTCAAAGAAAACTATTTCTCTAACATCAAAGAAGTGTGGAACATTGGAAGGTTGCAGGGTTATTCTTTCAGACTGTGATAGGTCAAAATTTATATACATATTTCATTTAAGATTTTTACATTTAAAAGGCTCATAGAAAAATATTACACATAGATCTTTGTATTGGGCATCGACCTACTGTAACAAAAATGATAGCAACCCATAGAATGAAGTCATTACCTTGATAATAAAACAATTATTTTATTTAGAAATTGTGAACAATTACCAATATAACAGCTATGCTATGTGTTGATACTATGATAGATTGTTATATAATTATAAGTAATTCATATATTTTTATTATGTGTATATTAGATACATACTTTAGCATATATAATTATTTATAAATAATATGTAATTAAATGTTTATACATATATGAACAAATATATAAATGTATGTATACTTTCATGTATAAATGTATTTATATGTGTATACAATAAATTATTATTACAAAATATGTAAAGGTTCATCAGTATCTAATTTTGGAGTCTACTGCTTTCTTTTCTTTGAAAGTACTTTATTTATAAAATATTGTATAGCTGTCCAGGTAGAGACATTATTGTTCTCCGTAATGACTCACAAGGAGATACTAAGATAATCATGTGACACACAAGATAGCAGCTCTTCTAAGAGGAAAGTATCAATAGCAGTGTGACTCCCTGTCATTAAAATCCTCCTCCTCATTAATTCAATTTTCTTTTCTAAAAGTCTCCCACGACTGTTATACTAATCTGCCTTTCTGATTTAAGCACTATTTTTATGGGACTGTTGTCTTAGAAGATAAAGCACTTTGATCAATTGCCAGATTACTTTTCCAGTCTCCTTTCATCACCCCATTAATCCAGCACATTAAATTATTTCTAATTAAGTAATCATATTACCATGAATCCACTTTCAAGAAATAAAGAAAAATTATGAAGCTTTCTAAAAGTATGGACAAGAGGAAATAATAAGGAAGTACAAGTTCTGCAGGAACCGGGTCTACTGAGTTCATACAGCAACAGTGAAAAGAAAAAATGTCTGAAGTAATATCTTAGTTTAGAAATAATTTCCAATCTATAAAGTCATGCCTCATGATGGTACTTTCTGAGATCTGCAATATACCTTCACTAGGCTCCACCAGAAACTACTGAACAAGAAAGTTATACATCTGGGTTCTGAGAGACAGAATACAATCTCTTCTCTACTTTGAAATGGTTTGTTAGTAATCTCTGATTGAAATGCAGAATGGGGCAAGTTAATTCAAACTGTAAACTCCACTTTTGATTATTTGTATGTATGTATTGAGTAATTTGGATGCTGTAAAGCTATTACAAATAAAAACAGAATAATAAAATAATATAAAATATTTTGAGCATTAATATAGTCTAGATAAAGTATTAAAATGAAAAACAAGGAAAATGACAATTGTAAACTTTCCAGTGTTATTTGTGACCCCCATTCTTTGGGAAAGTGAGAAGTAAATGAAATAAAGAGGCAATGAATCTGTAAGAAAGCAAGGAAGAGTGTATGAGGTTTGGAGGGAAAAAATGGAATGAGGAATTATGTATTATATTACAAGTTCAAAAATAAAAGAAATACTAGAAAAGAAAGAAATAACATCATGGCCAGGCAGTGGTGGCACATGCCTTTAATCCCAGCACCTGGGAGGCAGAGGCAGGTGAATTTCTAAATTCGAGGCCAGCCTGGTCTACAGAGTGAGTTCCATGACAGCCAGGGATACACAGAGAAACCCTGTCTCAAAAAAAAAAAAAAAAAAAAAAAAGAAAGAAAGAAAGAAAGAAAGAAAGAAAAGAAAAAAAGAAAAAGAAAAAAAGTAACATTGTATTGGAGAGTAATCACCAAATCTACTAAAATTTTCTAAGAAAGCTAAAGAAAAATTTCAATTGTCTTATGTACTTTAATAGTTATGACTATAAAATATTATCTCAAACATAGAAAGCAATCAAAATGGTAACCAGAATAACTTAAATACAATGCAGAGGAAAAGAAAAGCTATCACAAGTTGAATTCACCTTTAGCTACTGCGAATCAAAGATTCTATATATATACACATTAGAGTTATTTGCTAACTTTTACATTTCTCTCTGACAGATATGCAGATATATTTGCCATATCTATAGATATGCCATATATCTATATCTATACCTATATCTATATCTATATCTATACTTCTATGTATATAACTGGATATTTACAACATGTGGAATATTAAACATATTTATGTAGAACTCATCAATCTTATTAACAATATATTTTTATTGCATATGAATATTCTTGTTTTTTAAACAGTTTGAACCTATTGAAACACCTTCATTTCCTGATTAGTTAATGCCTTGAAAAAAAGGTTTTCCATGTGTTGATTTCTATTTGCCTGAGTCACAATACCAACTTGTAATGCACAAATACTCTGAGTGCTAAAGCTGGAGTTTAACCCTGAAAGCAAGGAAAAAGAAAGATAAATTAAAGACTGAAAAGTCTTTTTAAAATTATAAAATATGTAGTATCATGACTGAAATGGCCACTATAACCCCATGTAATCCTGTCTTCCAAACAGGCTGATTCATGTGGCTCTTTAAAAATGTAAAGAAAAAGAGTAGGTCGAAGTGAGAATACAAAAACTTCAGATATCAGAGCTTTCAACTTAGATGTCTACAAATTGTTTCTCTTTCTCATTATTTTTACAACATTATATTTTAAGAATTATTTCAATAATCATTAAGAAATTTTGGAAGACCACTTCTGATTGCTATCAGTGTTAAACAGTCATCTCTGAAAACATACACACAAGTAACATATTATGCAAACTGAATACACAAATAACTATATCCTCTATCTATCCATCTATCCATTTATCTATCTATCTATCTATCTAAATACCAATCTATCATCTATTTATATATCTATATATATCTAGATAGATTATATGTATCTGTACACACATATATATATATATATATATATATATATATATATATATATATATATGCAACAACAATTAGTGAAAAGAGGCAAAAAAGAGCATGGTAAGGTTAAGTGATCATGGCAAGGAGCATATGGAACAATTGAAGGAATAAAGAGAAGGAAGAAAAATTTTAACTAAGTTATAATCTCCAAGTTAGAACTTTATAGAATATATTTATAAAGGGACACACTGCCAGGCAAGAAATTTCTCGAATCCAAAACTACTTAAGATAATAATTTTTTTTTTCATGAAAGTTTGGACTAGAAGTTAAATCTCAGACAACATGGGGTATTTTCGATGTTTGGCTGTAGAATGAAAATGATACACATTCATAATTTAAATGATATGAACAGTTCAGCCAATAACATCAAAAAAAAATATAAGCTGGACATCATGGCAGATGTCCCTAATCCTTTCACACTGCAATGCCTCAGTGAGATGATTAAAGTTTGAGGCCAGGAAGACTGTCTCAAGAAAAGAAACACACTTAGCTTTGTCTAATTTCTAATTTCTAATCGGATTTACTTGACTTCAATATACCACAATAAATGAAAGCCTGTTATATCCTAAGGGAAGGTGATTTGGAGGTATAATACACTACTTAAGCATCAGTACAAAAAGTGATAAGTAAATAATGCTCACAGGGACAAACGATGCAGAATTAAATTTGAAATGGCTGTTTTCTCATGTTAACAGAAAACAGAAGTTTATTTTACTGGCTTGTTCTATTATTCCAAAGATGCTCTTCTGAATTTTTTTATCCTAACACTAATTTCAACTAAATCAAATATGATAGAAACCTTAATTATTGAAGCTTTACAAATAAATTTCATTACAATTCTTTTTGTACAAAGCAGAAACTTCATCCTACAGAAGATTTTGTTTTAAACACAATTCAATTAGAGGCAAATCTAAAAAGAATTATAGTCATCACACTTATTGTTCTAGCCATTTGAAATGTTGAAAGGACCAATAATTTGAAAATAACATTGTTTTCACTCAGATTAAAATTGTGTGTGTGTGTGTGTGTGTGTGTGTGTGTGTGTGTGTGTGTGTGTGTGTGTGTCTTAGTCAGGGTTTTTATTCCTGCACAAACATCATGACCAAGAAGCAAGTTGGGGAGGAAAGGGTTTATTCAGCTTACATCCACATGGCTGTTTATCACCAGAGGAAGTCAGGACTGGAACTCAAGCAGGTCAGGAAGCAGGAGCTGATGCAGAGGCCATGGAGAGATGTTTCTTGCTGGCTTGCTTGTTTCTGGCTTGCTCAGCCCGCTCTCTTATAGAACTCAAGACTTCCAGCCCAGGGATGGCACTACTCTTTTGATCACTAATTGAGAAAATGCCCCACAGCTGGATCTCATAGAGGCATTTCCCCAACTAAAGCTCACTTCTCTGTGATAACTCTAGCCTGTGTCAAGTTGACCCACAAAACTAGCCAATACAGTGTGTGTGTTTGTGTGTGTGTGTTTGTGCATCTACAACCTGATCAATCTGTATGTTACTTGTATGTGTAGTTTCAGGGATGACTGTTTAGTATTGGAGAGCTAATTGATGTTCTCTTCCCTGAGGAAAACTATTTCTCCTATTTTTAGGATTCAATATTTATCTGTAGTTCTTTGTGTAGGATTGAGGCCAAGAGGCCTTTCCCCATTCAATCTCATATGTCCACTGATGATGTTGTTGTTCAGCTCTTGTTTTAGCAGTACTGTTGGTGAAAATTTGTTCATGTAACGTCTGACATTCTGAGGAAACAGTGCCATAGCAAACTCCATTCCTTTGAATCATGGTACCTTTAAACAGTAAATTTGTGATATTATATGTCTCTGAAAAAAATTAGACTGTAACTATGGAATTGGAATTGAAGTAGATGTAGAGGTTTGTTTATGTATTCAGTACTTTTATAAATTAAGTTAATTTTATAAATTCATAATAGAATTAACATGAGAGTAAATTGTATATGTAAGTTGATTGATTGATACAAGACACCAAACAACATTCTATTATTTATAATCAACCATATTAGGAATATTTATTTCTTTCAAAGTAGAAAGAAGAAATTATAGAAACACAAACATGAGTGTATTAGTCAGGGTTCTCTAGAGTCACAGAACTTATGGTAGTCTCTATGTAGTAAAGGAATTTATTGATGACTTACAGTCTGTAGTCCAACTTCCAACAATCAACTCCCAACAATGATCGGTAGCAGCTGTGAACGGAAGTCCAAAGATCCAGCAGTTGCTCAGTCAGTCCCACAAGGAAAGCAGTCAAAGCAGAGTGAGCCTTCCTTCTTCCAATGGCCTTATATAAGTCTCCAGCAAAAGGTGTGGCCCAGATTAAAGGTGTGTGCCACACCTTTAATCCCAGGTGATCTTGCTTGAACTCGTAGATCTTCCAATCTTAATCTTCTGGGATTCGTAGCCACTATGCCACTACACCTTTAATCCCAGATGATCTTGAACTCATAGATCTTCCTATCTTAATCCTCTGGGATTCATAGCCACTATGCCTCAAGATCTCCATGCCAAGATTCAGGTTGGAAACTTGTATCTCTCAGCCTCCAGAATAGGGCCACAGGTGAGCCTTCTAATTCTGAATTGTAGTTCATTTCAGATATAGTCAAGTTGACAACCAGGAATAGCCACTACAATCCACCCCTTGTCAACTTGACACAAATAATATCTCATGTCCACATGAAACAATAACAAAATCATGAATACGCCTAACATGATATAACTATTCCTAGTACAATCGCAAACACATTTGTAAATTTGCCATGGGGCAATGTCCCTTGGGAACAATCTTTTAGTGTCTCAATTTAAATACTAATTGATGTTAAAGAAATTGGAAGAAAGAAAAAGGTATTCTTAACAAAATAAGACAGAAGCATTCATATTACTTTAAAATCCTCGTTTCTGCAACTGATTACGTGGCCTTAGCTGGTATTTATAACTACCTTCTTCTACTACCCATTCTGTATGTCCTTCCCCCTCAGCAAGCATCTCAGCAGGTCTTGGCTCTTTTCCTGGAGGATTGACCCATACCTTCATTCCTGATGTGTCTGCATCCTTTGCCGTCCTGCTTGGATTAGGCTGTTGTAATTTCCCATTGACTTTAATCACAGGACATGGAAGTACTAAGAGACACTCTAAGGGATCTCCTGCACTCCAGACATAATCCTGCTTACCTCCATTGTGAAGAGGCAATCCAATTTCTCCATGGTAATCTGGATCTATCACTCCTCCTAACACAGTTATTCCTTTCTTAGCCTGTTGGTTTAAGGGCATTAGAAGCCGAAAATGACCAGGGGGATGTCTGAGCTTCCAGTTCAATGAAATGTTTGTTGTGGCTCCTGGTAGGAGGACTCCATCCTCTGGAACCAAAACTTCTAGGCCAGCAGAACTTAGACTTGTTCAAGAGCCTTCTCCTGTTCCAGGCCCCACACAAAGCTAGTAGCTTTCCGAGTCACTTGATAAATGGGCCTGAGTAGCACACTCAAGTGAGGAATGTGCTGTCTCCAGAATCCAAATAGACCCACTAAACATTGTGCTTCTCTCTTGGTGGTGGGAGGGGCCAGATGCAATAACTTATCTTTCACCTTAGAAGGAATATCTCTGCATGCCCCACACCACTGGACTCCTAAAAATTTCACTGAGGTAGATGGTCCTTGAATTTTGGTTGGATTTATTTCCAATCCTCTGGTATGCATATGTGTTACCAATGAGTCCAGGGTGGTTGCTACTTCCTGCTCACTTGGTCCAATCAGCATAATGTCATCAATATAGTGCTCCAATGTGATATTTTATGGAAGAGACAAACGATCAAGATCTCTTCTAACTAAGTTATGACACAGGGCAGGAGAGTTAATATATCCTTGAGTCAAAACTGTAAAGGTATACTGCTGACCTTGCCAACTGAAAGCAAATTACTTCTGGTGGTCCTTATGGACAGGTACTGAGAAGAAGGCATTTGCCAGTTCAATGGCTGCATACCAGGTACCAGAAGATGTGTTAATTAGTTCAAGTAAAGAAACTACATCTGGTACAGCAGCTGCAATTGGAGTTACTACTTGATTTAGTTTTCAATAATCAACTGTCATTCTCCATGATCCATCTGTCTTCTGCACTGGCCAGATAGGAGAGTTAAAGGGAGATGTGGTAGGAACCACCACCCCTGCATCTTTCAAGTCCTTGATAGTGGCAGTAATTTCTGCAATTACTCCAGGAATATGATACTGTTTTTGATTCACTATTTTCTTTGGCAGAGGCAACTCTAAAGGCTTCCATTTAGCCATTCCAACCATAATAGCTCTCATTCCACAGGTCAGGGAACCAATGTGAGAATTCTGCCAATTTCTAAGTATATCTATCCCAATTATACATTCTGGAACTAGAGAAATGACTACAGGATGTGTTCAGGAACCTACTGGACCTACTGTGATTGGGACATCAGTCAAAACTCCAATAATCACTGTCCTCCATAAGCCTCTACTTTAACTGGAGGGCCACAATGTTTCTTGGGATCTCCTGGGATCAGTGTCAATTCAGAACCAGTATCCAATAGAAAATGATTATTTCCTTTCCCTCAGTGTACAGTTACTCTTGTAACAGGCCCTAGATCCTTCTGGGAAAACACTGGAGAAAGGTTAACAGCAAAACTTTTAGGTATCTTATCAAGATCCTCCCTCAGAGGAACCTAGCCACGCCTTCATTCAAGAAGTTCTAGATCTGCAAACTGGCTCAAGTCTGGAAATTGATTCACTGGCCGAGACTGCCTTTTGCCATGATCCTCTGTAGCCCTTCTTTCCTTTGTTTGAGAATTTTTCTGTTTATACAGGTCAAACAGTGGCCTTCCTCTCTATTTTGTGCCTAGAAACACCATGAATGATTAGCCAGGACCAAAGATCCAAACGAGTCATGCCATTATAAATTTCACCTTTTCTGTGCTGACCATTACAGGTTATATGATTATAAACATTGTTTTGTCTACGCTGTCCATTATAGTAACTATGATTACCTTGTCTCTGGCAATTCAATGCTGCCACCTGGCCCTTGTTACTGCAACATCCACTCCCCCTCTATTTCTCTTCAGAAAATAGAAGGGATCACATGGATATCCACAGGCCTTGTCATATCAAATTTTGGTAAGACTAGGTATATGTTTTTCTATTGGGGATAAGAGAGAGACAACTCAAAAGGGTGAAATGGCCCCAAAGGCAGTGAATAGTGTCAGAGGCAACCCCAAGACTTTTTAAGTGATTTCATGAGGATCCTGGGAAAATAGAGGGCTGAACAATTTTGTTTAGCATTTGTTTTTGGATCTGGGACTATTATGAAAGCAAGTAACACATTCAAGTAGGACTCAAATGACAGTGTTTGGGTTTTCCATGTTAGGAAATGTGTGATTCTTAATGGGCTTCCTTGTAGCTGTTTCCTAGACTGGCATAATTGAGCAGAAACTCAGATGTGAAGGACATGGTCTCAGATGAACATAAATCTAGCAGTCATTGTGCTTTATTTTTTACAATTAATTAACTGATTAATTAACTCAGTATGGAAAGCAGACCTAAGGGTTTGTACATGCAAGACAAATACTCTATCACTGAGTTACAAGCCCTGTCACACTTGTATGACATTTAAAATCATGAGATGAACTGGCTCACTTACAAAATATTGATTAACAAAGATGAATAAATAAATAAATAAATAAATAAATAAATAAATAAATGGGAGAAACAAGAGAAGCAGGAGGAATAATATTCAGAAGTAAATCAAAGATCTACTCCAACAGTAGGCAGTGGTTATGATTAATTTATTCAAATAATGCTGAGGGAAAGAATAATTTCATACCATATTTGGTAATACGTAATTTACTGGAGATACTGGTGGGGAAGGAAATATGGTTATAATCTTGACTAGAGTGGTTTTTAAGAGAGAAGAAACCTTTCTCAAAAAAAAAAGTAAGGAAACATAAATGCAAGCATCACCAACAGAATACAAGAGATAGAAGAGAGAATCTCAGGGGCAGAAGATAACATAGACAACATTGACAGAACAGTCAAAGAAAATGCAAAATGCAAAAAGAACATAACCCACAACATCCACGAAATCCAGGACACAATGAGAAGACCAAACCTAAGGATAATAGGTATAGAAGAGAGTGAAGACCTCCAACTTAAAGGGCCAGTAAATATCTTCAACAAAATTATAGAAGAAAACTTCCCTAACCTAAAGAATGAGATGCCCATGAACATATAAGAAGCCTATAGAACTCCAAATAGACTGGACCAGAAAAGAAATTCCTCCCGCCACATAATAGTCAAAACACCAAATGCACAAAACAAAGAAAGAATACTAAAAG
>JADRCD010193907.1:0-42514 GCA_019843815.1 Montemys delectorum
TCCCTCCCTCCCTCCCTCCCTCCCTCCCTCCCTCCCTCCCTCCCTTCCTTCCTTCCTTCCTTCCTTCCTTCCTTCCTTCCTTCCTTCCTTCCTTCCCTTATTTCTTTATTTCTTCCTTTCTTTTTTTTTTAATTTATGTTCTTCTTAGGGAAGGAGTGGCAATGAGGGAGAAAAAGCAGCCTCCTATAACCACATAGCAAAGAATTTGTTTGATTTTCTTCGACTTCCTCCTTGCTGACACTGCCCCCTGGTGGCCAAACATAGAGATCTCAGATATATTCTGAAATTGACATCCTGTTATGTTAATTATGGCATATTTTAACCCCTCTTACCTATTAACAGTGGAGGTGGGCTTTGTTTAAGTATTCCTTATACTTCTCTAAACAATAAGATTGGTTTGTCACCCTGTGCATCGAGCATTATCGAGTGTCTTAAGAAGACACCGGAAACTTGGGAAAAGAAGGGGCCCTCAATCACAAAGTTCATTGGTAAGCTCTTCGGAAATGCAGACCCCAGGTTCCCTCTACAAACGTAAAGTTTGTTTTTTGGTCACACCAGCTCTGGCTTTCTGAGTAGTGGCTTCACAAATATCCAACAAAGAGCGATGTACACAGCAGCAGGCAGAGCTTATCCCTAAGAACAACTTATTTAAGCCCTGGGGAATCCTGGCTGGCACCTTAGAGGGGTACACAGATTTCATCTTCACATTTCATTACCATAGTCATTTAAAGGAATGCCCAAACAATTGGCTTTTCAATATTTAAATTCCCCAGAACTGAATGACATGGACTCCTTACTTGCCACATTTAGGCTTCTTCTAAAGCCTTTCATTATTTATCTATATTGATTGGATGACCTTTGCCATCTATTTGCTAGCCTTGAAAAGATTTAAGTCTTCCATAAGCATAATCTGACTGCATTCTTCCTAAATTTAATTAGCATTATTGGTTTCCTGTCATATATTTATGCATTGTGTTTCTTGTCCATTCACACCTGCTCAAACTCATTTGAAGGTAGGGTTACCCTCATAAAATACAAAGATTAACCTTCACTGTATAATGTAATGAAAAATGCACTAATTTTATGGTACAAAAAATTCAATACATTTATCTTAACTTTGCTTTTATAAGACTGAGAATTTTGTGAATATTAATTACTATGTTCCAAACATTGCAGAGAAAATTTTGTGAAAACGATAATGGAATGTAAAGTTCATTAAAATGTAAGCGATTTTCAACTCTTTTTTTCTGGCTTTAAAACAGCATACACACACACACACACACACACACACACACACACACACACACGGAGAGAGAGAGGAGAGAGAGAGAGCAGACAGACAGACAGAACCATCACTTTTATGTAGTTTTAAATAGTCTCCATATTTTTTCTAGGTCACTGCATGGTTTTACAGCACTAAAATGATCTGTGAACTTTATCAAAAAAAATTCCAGATTTCATTAGAATAAAGAAATAGTTATTGTACAGTTATTATGGTCAAACTAAATAAGATTAGGATGCTAAAAGACTCACATACTCCTTTCTGTAAGAAGTTGGAAATCCGTGAAGCAGCAACTATGAGATTTATTGACTTGTTTGGGAGATGTGCTGATGACGGCATTTCTAATTTTCCAAAAGTTACTAAGTCACCGACCTCCTGCTGTGCTCAAATCTGGAGACATAGCAGCACTGACTATAATATAAGTCTTACCTTTGCAGTCCTGGGTACATTCGTGTCTCTGGCATCCAAGGTAGGCTTTCTCCTTTAGAGTGATGTGCAGGTTTTAGGAAGGGAGAAATAACGTATCTTTTAAGTTAGATTATTTTATATTTAATGCAATGATTATATCAATTTTGACTAGAGAAATATATATGAATTCAAAAAGTATATATATGCATATATATATATATACATGTATATATTCTGTTTTTTTCACATAACACTGTTAAACATTGCTTTTAAAGACATGCTGCACCCCATGAGCCTACGATGGAGTCATCATTAATCTTCGACCCAGCAAGTAGAGGCTTTCTATCAAAAACACAGCAGCCAGACACTTAAAATATAAAATCACGTGAGCACTTTGCTGACTTCTAACTTAGCATAACATTTACTGTCAAATACTAGCTAAATTTCTGTCTCTACATGGAAAAGTTCAGCTCCAAGGAGATTAGCTTATCAAGAGCTTTGTTCTTTTAGTATGGTGTGTTAATGGTTAATGCTACAAAAACAGGACAGGGTTCCTTCATCATTCCTCATTAAGTTACTTTATAGATGAATAATTAGGGGACATGGGATAGAAGCACGTTGAAGGATTTTTAGAGGAACATTACATTGATAAGATTTACTGACGTAGAGTGACTCATTGAAACTGAGAATATATGTAAAGAGGCTTCAGGCAACATGGAGTTTTAAGAACAGAGTGCCCAGCAGTGAGGCTGGGGGCATAATAAGGGGAATGATAGTAAACTAAATAGTCTTCACCAGATTAACTCTGTCACTGTGCGACACGGTACATGTCCTACATGGGAACAAAGTACTACATGATTAATTTCAGGGCTAATCAACCTCTGAAAGACAGGCCATCGGTACAAAACCCAAGGGATTCATTTCTCTCTCATGTTCCCCACTTTGCCCAATGCATCTAATTTTCACAGTGTACCCCTAAATGGACTCTCCTGATGTCTTTACTCCTAGTGCAGAATTATTCAAATATGCATTCACTTGGTCTTACTTATGAGTCACTTCAAAGAAGAGAGCAAGGAGAGCAATGAAAGATCTTGGAGATGCTGCCATGAAAATTTTCAGTTGCACATCAACAATGTCTTATTGAACACCCAGGTGAGGACCTGGAGAGATGACTCAGTAGATGAGTCACTCTTAAAGAGTACCCAGGTTTCCTGCCCAGCAACCACTTGGTAGTTAAAAAGTGTCTGCAATCCCATTTAGAGGTAATCTGGTGATGTCCCTGGTCTCCATGGTTACCAGATACCTACACAGTGCACATGCCTGCATGCATGCGAAACACTCATACATATAAAATAAAAATAAATAAATATTGAGAAAAGAAAGAAAGAAAATGTCAAATTTTGCTGAAACTCAATAAATTTTAGTAACTTTGGCATGGCCACCTGACATAACCTGGCATTCCTCCAAAGCATAAGTGGTATCCTATTAGAAGGCTACGTCTTATACATTTATAATTCATCAATCTGGATGAACCGCAGCAGGCCCTCATAAGGGCTGGGAATGTCCCCACATTTCACTCATTGAGCTGTTTCAATTGACCCTTGTGAAGTTGAGGTTAATTGCTATAATGACAGAGTAAACATTTCAGATGCTCATGAGGCACATCTATTCATGCTTGCTTGCAATGTTCTTCATGTGATAGTCTGCTCCCCAAATACCGTGCACTCTTCAGTAAGCAATAATAATGCTAAGAAGCGGCTTAGTATACGTTTAGGGGGTTGTCCGGACAGTAAGGGTAAACCAGTCATCCATTCTCTTCATTAGTTTCACAATTTTGAAAGGAGAAAGCCTAAGTAAAATTAAGAAAAAAAAAAATGGGACAAAGGATGACTCTGATAGAATCGTACCTCAGTTTTCCCATCTGGAAGCAAAATATAGTAACTGTTCTGAAGTTTTATCTTCTTGGAGTTTGATTCCTAAACATATATTGGCATTTAATGTTATTTTATTACAAGAGATGTGGTTTATTCCCAAAGTTAGTTGGTGTCTGTGACCTAGGTTTCCTAATTGCCTTTCCTGTAAAGATCTGTGATGACTCTGAAGAACAGAGTAAGCCAATAATAAAAGGAAAAGGCGCTTCACATACAGAAGAAAATCAGCCAGAAGACAAGTTCTTTTATCTCCTAGAGAAAGTATCCTTTTTGAAAGATATGAAGAGCGCGAGAAAATCATTCCTCTCAAAATAAATTTTGAATAAGATGATGGGTTACTTCCCCCTTGAGGTAAACCTTCAGTTTTGGATTCTGATATCTTTCTTTTGTTGCCTTGTGTTTCTGGTGTGTATGGTAAATTTCCCTAATTGAATCTCAGGCTGGATTTCTGGGACTATGGGTAGGAGGCTCAAAGCAAGAAAAATCAGTGCAAAGCTAATAATACAAGCAAGCCTTCAAAGACCACATTCGATCCACATCAGAACTCTCTTTTAAGTACAATTACAGTGACGAGGAATTGTACTTTCGACTATGAGACTATGTTTCCCTAGATTTACCTTCTCAAATACACTCATATAGCAAGCTGACTTGGACCTTGTAGATATGGATTTTTCCTCCCGTAAAATGTAGTACCCCATAGGCAAAGAGGCAGGTTGAGTGGTTCCTCTAAGTATCGCTTGCCACGCAGACCTTGTGTGACCGCAGTATCTGAGGCGTAAGCTTAAAGAAAGCCAGTCTCCTGCACCCGCATTGTCTCCTGGCACCCCCTAACTCAGAGGTAGCCCAGATATGTCCTCGTACTCTTGTGCTAGATGCCCACCAAAATATGACAGCTACAGAAAAAATCGGACATTTCTCTCTGACCTTTTTCCAATGTTCCAACATCCTAGCCAAATCCTGGCTTGGAAGTTCCATAAAGAATGTTACCCACCCAGACTAATTGCCTCTGGTATTAGGGAAATAATGTAGGGGTAGTGCATTGAAGCTTATAGAATGGAGACTAATCCCAGGGCAAGGTTAGGTGGAATCTTCATTCTCAGTAAAAATAAGGCAAACCACATTAGATCTGCAGTTGAATGACTCCCAGGAACTAGCTTAACAAGGATCCCCTGGGGCTAACCTCTGCTAGCCCAGAGAATTAGCATAGTTGAGGAACTAACTAGGCCCACACATTCCCTAACCAAAACAACAGACTGAACAGGAACTATTTGCACCTGGCTTCTAGACCAATGTGACCTTAGTCAGAGCTAACTTTCTTTTTGTTTGCAATCGCTGTTTAGTTCCTGCCAAATTAACATGTACATACTTTGCTGCCGATCCATTGTGTTCCTAACTAAAGACTACATACCTGTACCTTCTTTAACGTATCTTGACCATTGTACCACTCAGTTCTTTCAAATCCTTTTGTATCGACTATATAAACCTGACTCGATATTTTGGAAAATACATTCAGATCATACACTATTTGTGTGAGTCTGTTTGTCACAGCCGACTCCCGTGCACACTTGGCCAGAACCCATCGTCCCACGGTACAAGGGACCCCCAAAAGAAAACCCCCAGTCCCAGTCCGTGGAAATCGCTGGTCCTTCCAGATGTGTTTTCAACCTCAGTTATGCCTCAGTATATCTACACATCTTGAGAGATGATGTAACAAGTATCAATATGCTACTAGGTCAGTAGACATTACCTTTTCTCTGTAATATGGAATACTTAAGTAAGAGAAATAGATCAAATGCATTATACATTGAACAGGTCTTTTGCCCCATTCTGTTATGCATCATGATGAAAAAGACTCAAGTCATTTCCCAAAGTGACTGGTCAGTTAGCAGAATTGTCATTAATGTAGCAGGGTGCCTATTAAATATTATATTTTATGTAAGAAACACTACTTTTTCATATCTACCTGAGGTACATGTAGGAGTCTACCTGAGGGATTCCAAGGGTCACAAAATGCCTTTATGTAATAAATGTTACTTCCATATTCATTTTCATGGATTTGTTATTAAAAATTTAGGTATAAATTAATTATATATTTATAGCACATGCTAGAAGTAGGAAAATTAGTTATAAATACTTAATAAATGTTTGATAATGCTTTTGCCATGCATGTTATAAATGATAAATAGTTGACTATAGACACCTTGTTAAAAATTAATGTCCAGCAGTTATGGTTATTCTATAATAGCTTGAAAAAAGTTATTAAAAGAGTGAATTAACATCATGTATACATTCTATAAACCAATTATGGAAAAATATGTAAGCTTTGGGGCAGTTTGCAGAAATAGCTGGGTGATTATATCTAATGATATTTAGTCAGTGCTTGTAATTTACTATATACAGTACCAGACACACTTTGATAGAGTTTCCCTTGGTTTTAAATTCTTGTTCAATAGCTTCCAAAGGCTATTGGTTATATGCCGAGATATCATGACCATAAGGAAGTTATTTGTAAATATTCTATAGTATAAGCTGCAAGCTCCGCTTCTGTCCTAGAAGGGTGTAGAAGTGGAGTCCATTGAACCTCGATGAAAAATGTAAAGTTATAAGAGAGATTTTCACAGGTCTGTCTTTGGGGAGAATGAGTTCAGACAGCCATTACAGCTAGATTCAACTCTGCCCTTTCTCACATTTCAGAAAAAGCAGAGCTCAATTTAGTACCCTAGATCAGACATATGTCCATCTAACACACAATTAATACACACTACTTATATAGAATGTATACAAAACTGCATTCACGATGCTTTAAAAGACACTGAACATTTTCATTACAGATATGCACACCCAATTCATTGCCTTGATAGTTATATTCACATTTAACTTTTCTCAATGTCCGCTACTTTCAGAATGATAGTCACAGTATTTTGCATTTTAATAACCTAAGGTGACAGGATTCAAGATTAGGGTGGGGTTTAGGCATCAATAATACAACAGACACCAAATATGTGAGACAGATCATAGCTCAGGTGTATTTAGGGTGAGAGAGAGCTGACATTTTACATCTACTGGCTCAAAAAAAAGTAGTGAGATTGCCTTCCTGAAATTCAGATATACAGTAAAGATATCCAAAGAAGAATACAAAATGGCACTTGTGTACTCACTTGTCTAACCTGAAGATGATCAGCCATAGCTATTGGCATAATAGAACAGAGAGAAGAAAAGGTTGCAGCTCAGCTCTCATGACAAAACTATATGAAATTTGGGGGCTCAGCAGTTCAGAGTACTGACTGCTCTTCCAGAGGTCCTGAGTTCAATTTCCAGCAACCACATGGTGGCTCACAACCATCTGTAATGAGACCTGATGCCCTCTTCTGGTGTGTCTGAAAACAATGACAGTATACTCATATACATAAAATAAATAAATAAATCTTTGTTAAAAAGTATATGAATTCTGGAAAATGAGAAAACATCCAAGGGAAAGTTGTGTTTTTCCAAAGGACTTTCTTAAAGGGTGCTTTACGAAAGGACAAGTGTCTCTGGAAAGAGAAGAACAGCCTATAAAGTGATAAAGCCTATAAGCAGGGCAGGCACTGGCTTACCCTGATGTCTGAAGGCATTCACTTGTATCATACGTCTTGACTCCTCCTCTGCTAGATGGAACAGTGAAGACTTTCTAGTATGTAGGGACATACTGAGAACATATGAAAACGGATGCACTAAAGAAAAACGAAAGAAAGAAAGGGACCTGGTGCATTTAATAAGTTAATGGAAAACATTTGAGGCTTAATGGCTTTCTAGCAATAGACCTATGACTGGGGCAATACCTAGGGAGTGGGTATATGTAGCTCTCTCAGCATGCCTCAGGCTCTGGGTTTTTGTTTCCAAGTACTGCATGTGTTGTCTTTTGTATATGCTTGTGTGTTTCTGAGTGTTTCTGTGTGTAAATACATAAGTGCCATCTGTCATTAACACATGACTTAAGTGGATGAACTGAAAAGATCGGAGGTAAATAAGGAAGAGTAAAACCTCTATTAAAAAAGAGAAAGAGATTACAGATGCCGATGGATAAGACACAGGTTTAATGTTGTGAAGTAGAATAGCCAAAGACAAATTATATGTGGCATGTATTATTCTCAGATATAGGAGAATGTGTCTTTATTTTTGGAAATGTAAGGTACATTTGCCATATTGGTACAAAAGCTAAGGGAGAAGAACCTATCAAATTTAAGAAAACTTAACAGCCGACTAAAACTTGTAAGAGAACAACAATGACCTCGTATCCTTGGCTTTCAGTTGGCTTATGTTATCTAAACTATTTAATTTGTGCATAGCAAATGTTCTCCTTCTTCATTAATATTACTTAAACGTGTGTCCTTAAATACCAGGCTTTGTGAGAGTAGAAACTGCCAGCTATTCTTTACCTGATCCTAAAGCCCTGGGCAATGGGCTCAGACCTAGCAAGCGCTCGATAATTATTAGTGGATTTCAGCATTAGTCACAATATCAGGTGAAGACAGCCACTTTTGCTTCTTTTCTTAGCTCTAGTGGAGGCAGCTGTGGTAATGTACTCAGGCAGGTCAGGCCAGGACTCTGGCAGACCATGAAAATGGAAATGAAGGGACTGACTTGAGAAATATGGAGAGTAACATCAGTAGAATTTAGTGACAGACTCGATAGAATATGACAGAAACTAAGGTGCCATTTTGGAAAATGCCAAAAGCATCGTAGAGGGCAAAATCACCTAAGCAGGTGCCCTTATGCAATCAGGCAGCGCCATGAAAGATCGACTTATCACAGAAGGCTTTTCCTGCGTCTCCTTCCTGGCTTGCAAATACTGTCAAGCTACATTAGCACGGAAAGGGAGTTAGATTGCAATGACCTTTACTAATCCACCACATTTATGTTTGTACTTTCCTCACGATAAAGGTAACATTACATTTATTAATGTCAGCATTTTCTTTGGAAACAGTGGTGAACTCATTAAGAACACTGCCAGGTGTTGCCAACCCCAGGTGTGAACCTGGTGGTTAGTGAGATGTAAATAACTCTTTATGGAAAATTTGCATTCGAACGAATTAGCAAGCCTCACACAAAGTCTAGATAGTTTCCTGTGATTAGCTTCATTATGCCACTGGCTGCTTTTTGTGTGGCTCAAATTAAGGAGGGGAAAAGAAAAGCAGCATATGCCCCCTCCTTTTAGGATATAAATCAGATTATTTCCCACCTGGCTAGCTACTGTCAACCTTTCCACACAGTAGTTCAAAGACTTACACGGAAGTGCACATCAGGGATCTGGGTATTATTCAGCCCCTTTCTCTGTGCTGCATGCCCTGGTAGAGGTGATGTGTGATAACCAACTACAAGGGTACTTGTCATACCCTCTACAACTTCCCTACCACTCGATAGTATAGAAAATGGTATTTGCTGGTAGGGTAGAGAGGAACAACGTTTTTGTTCAACAGCTGCTTAGTGACTAGCAGCTGTTGTAAGCATTTTTTCTCATTTAGATGCTGCTTTCCCTTTCTCTTCTTCTAGTCTCTGAAACAAATGTCAACATGATTATGATATGGAAGAAAAAAATACACTAAGTATTTTGGGATCCTAAAGTCCAGATGAGCAATTGCAGGGCTACTGTGACTCTTTCTCCTTAGCACTGTATATGGGCTTTAAATGTGAAGAGAAACTTCCATTTATGAAGTCCCATGAATGTCGGAATAAAGGTAACAATGAGGGAAATGTCTTCCTGTGCCGTGACAACAGTACTGGATATGCAGAGTCATAAAAGCACATTTGATTAATGCAGTTTACACTTGATAACTTTACAGCAATCATTTTTAAATTTTTGCTTTAGCTAAATCATTTGGCATCCGCAGACCAAATATTACCATTTATATTATGTAGAGCTAATTGTATAGTAATTGGGTGGCTTCAATGAATTAGGGTGGAAGTTGGCTACCCAGCTGTAAGATCTTGGACAATTAACTGCATCTCACTGGGGAAATAAAGACGTAATTCCAAACTTGTAATGTTGTGAAGGGTAATGAATAAGACATGATGTACTTAGCTACCAATTTATATTGAGAAGAATATTCATTCATCAACACTGGCATCCTGCTGCTTCAATAACGTAGCAATCAATGTAATGCTGCGCATATGTTGGGTGTCCAGACAATGACCATTGATTTAGAATAGATTATGTTGCTGCTGTTCACTTGTTTACATCCATTGTCTCAAAGGTCATCCATTATTCTCACCTTAACAATGAAATGCCGTTCTCAGGAAGAAAATTGACTCTTGAATGCACATAGGCTCAGCCTAGTGAGCTTTCAGGCATGACATAGCCTAGGGTACCTGAGAAGTAACTCAACTGAGGGATCGCTCATATCAGATTAGCCCATAGACATTGTTGGGGTAAGGGATTGTCTTGATTGTTCACTGAGATAGGAGGCCCTAGCCCACTAAGGGCAGTATCATTTCCTAGGCTGCTGACCTAGTGTAAGAAAGCTACTTAAGCAGTAGTCCCAGTTAGCAATTAGCACCCTCTTTTTTTTTCTACTGTGCTTCCTCAGCTGTGCCTGACTTCTCTAGTTAGATCGATGTTGTATGAAAGGAGGAGCAAGAACTGCCTGCCTTTGGACTCCTGTTTAAGTTCCTGCCTTGACCTCCCTCAGTGATGTCTCAGATCTGTAGGTATAAGCTGTACAAATGCTTTCCTGCCCTAAGTTGTGTTGATTAGTATTTTATAACAGCAACAACAATAATAACAAAAGGATAGCAGACCCAGCTCCCTGCTGATACAACTTGAAGACTTAATTCCTGTGAAGGTAAACAATAAAGGGGACATGGGTGAAATCCAAACATGTATTCTAAACTCCACTCAATAGATTCAATAAGGCCTTTCAGGGCTCTGATGATTTTCAGCTTGAATGCCTTCCAGTGATCTAGGTGCCAAAATGTCCCTAGAACTGCACTTTTGGAGGGAGTCCTTAAGAGAGGGAGCCTGGTAAGAGGTCATGAGGTTTCTACTACTCCTACAGAAGATAATGGGACCTGAAGTCCTTTTCTCTGCCACAGTGTAATGCCATGTGTCCAAAACAAAAAGATCAGCCAGTTATAAATGGACATCTCTAAGATGGTGCACCAGCGTAAACCTTTTCTCTTCACAAGCACTGTTAACGATATTAGTAAAGGGTGGCAGCATGCGCATCAACAAAGGTATGCCTAGAATGTATCCTAAGCTTATGCTCATCTCTGTAAGGAAGGTTGTCGATAGGATGAAGTGCAAAGAGTCTCCCAGGAACAAATTGTCAGACGTCTGAGTGAGGCACACTGTGTGGTGTAGAGGAAAGTCTTGTATAATAAGTTATCTTAGTCAATTTTGTGATGCTATGAGAGAACATCTGATTCTGGCTAAATTTTATATATATATATGTATATATATATATATATATATACATATATATGTATGAGATGTGTATATATATATGTATGATATATGTATATATAAATATATTAGATATATTTTGCATGCAGTTATAAAGGGCCAAAATGCAAAAGTGGAGAGCCACAGGACCTTCACATCAAACCAGATACACTGAAACTAATAGAAAAGAAAGTGGGGAAGAACCTCGAGCAAATAGGCACAGGGGAAATTTTTCTGAATAGGACGCCAATAGCTTATGCTCTAAGATCAAGAATTGACAAATGGGACCTCATAAAGTTGCAAAGCTTCTGTAAGATAAAAGACACCGTCAATAGGATAAAATGGCAACCAACAAATTGGGAAAAGATCTTTACCAATCCTATATCTGATAGAGGGCTAATATTCAATGTATGCAAAGAACTCAAGAAGTTAGACTCCAGAGAACCAAATAACCCTATTAAAAAATGAGTACAGAGCTAAACAAAGAATTCTCAAATGATGAACACCAAATGGCTGAGAAGCACCTAAAGAAATGTTCAACATCCTTAGTCATCAGAGAAATGCAAATCAAAACAACTCTGAGATTCCACCTCACACCAGTCAGATTGGCTAGGATAAAAAACTCAGGTGACAGCAGCTGCTGGAGAGGTTGGGGAGAAAGAGGAACACTCTTTCTGGGATCATAAATATACATTGTGCTGATCTGACCATGGTAGAAAAGAGAAATGCCGAGCAAGTTGCTGCAAAAGTGGCAAAGTATCAGAAAGGTTACTTTGTATAAGAGTACACACTCACTAGAGCCCATCCTTTCTCACCCAAACCAATCCAGTTTCAGAGGAAAATGCAAGCTCTCAATGATGAGCACCCATGACCTACCTACTTCTTAAAGGTGCCATACCACAACACAGTTACACTGGCAGTCAACAGTCAATGTGAATTTAGGGGAACACTAAATCCAAATTAAGGAATTAGCTTCAAAGTTGTCTAACCTTTATGAATAGGTGCTGGATCTGAAGAAAATTTCTGTTTTATAGAGGCTCAGTATCCTCTTTTATAAGATGATGATGATAATAATAATAATAATAATAATAATAATAATGAGTCTAATTTACTGTTTTGATATTTTGATATTTCAAATTTTATAAAGCAAATCAAAATATACAATATATATTTATATCAAATATCTTTATTAAATATGTGAGGAAAGAAGCATTTTCCCTAGATTTAGCCACATGAGAGTGGGGGATATTACTGTATCACTTTATATTCTGGTGCGTTTACTAGAGTTTCTACTAATATCACTGAATAAATGATCACATGAAAGAATTACAACCATCTTCAGAACAATGTTGGATAAAGCAAACTAGGTAATCTCACAGATAGACAGTTGTTAATATTATTCCTGGCCTCTCTATACTGCCAAAATAAATTAAAAAGATGCTGAACAAGCAGTTTTACATAGTCTTGGGATAATTTATTGAATTACTATAAGTTGGTTCCATAAAGTGTTGTAACTTCTGATCTACAAACTACTGATACAAGGTTTTCCACACAGCATTGCTAGTTACTTAGTCAACGTGACAGCCTTCAGTGGAGATGACATGGCTATCCTCTTTATACAGCACATATATAAATGAGATAAAAACAGATAAGTATTGCAGAAAATAGTATAAAATGAATCCACCCTACAAACTCTCTTTCAGGCCGGACCACGTTCTAGTGCCAGCATTGTCCAGCCACAACACTACGTCCCGGCAGGTTCTTGCTATTTTCTCCCAGCTAGCAGCAACATCTCGCTCACGTGAAATGTTTTACACACCCCCACAATCATTCATCTAGCGCCTAGTACACGGTAAAGCATGACTCTTAAGCCTTAATTATCTACTCAGGTTTATATACTAATAAGACCACAATTACAAGGTGCCAATACAATAATTTCAGTGCCAAATGATAAAGACAAAGTTTTGACCCAATTAATCTATTTTGTAAAAACCTTAGCTTAGTTGTTATAACCACACGGGGTCTGAATCATCATCATCCTTTGCCTCCATGATGATGATCCTCCTCCCCTTCCTGCTCTCTACCCTCTTCCCTCCTCAAATTCTAGTTCTACCTCTCTATTCCTGTCCAATCATAGGCCTGTCACTGCCCTAATATGATTGGACAAAGAAAGTGCTGCAACAGGTAAGTACTTTACCTTTTTGGGGCACAGCTATTTGAACAGAATTGGCTGATTCTCTCAGTAACATTCTGCTTTTGGCCTTACTTTATATTCTTTACATGCTAGATACGAATAGCAAGGTAGGATAAGGACTAAAATTAATATGCTATTTTAAAAAAATATCCAGAATGGTAATCACATGGGAAAAACTAGAATGTGTATTTGTGAATAAACTTTATATTTTTTAAGAGCTACTTTATGGTTTCATTAGACACATTTTCCTTTCTTCCTCCATATCAACTTATAATTTATCCCTGTCAGTTTGTGCTCTAAGCTATGTTGCATATTCTCTTTTTTTCAATATTCTTTATGGTAGCAGTTTTTTTGAAGCTCGGGTTTCATTCCCACATTCATAGCACAGTTTTCAAGGTAGAACGTAAGCATTCTTTCTGCAATGGTCTTCTACAAAATTGAGAGGACTTATTGCCCATGTTTCTATAATATTTTAAAAGAACTATATTACCAAATCACAGCCCGTAGCCTAAAAGTCACACTTGTCTCTGACAGAATCCTACTATTGAAAAGATAATTAATGCTACATTTATCATACTAGGTGAATGTAGTCTCTCTTCAAAGGTAGTCTTTGAGATTTCTAATAATAATAAAGACCAATGATATGTGGTAGTTCATTCATTCTTCCTTAATTTCTTACCAACTCTCTAGATCATAAACATGGTAGCTACAAGACTACTTCTAGCTAGATATATTTTAATAAAACATTGGTACCCGTAAAAATAATTTATACTGACCACATACTGCATTGAGAGGATGCTAATCTACTTTAGATCCAAAATTATATTCAATCATAGCCACAACATTGTTAAATTTACTACAGAAACAAAATAACTTATCTGATACCATGTATCCAGTAAAGTGCAAGCCAAGACTCAAACCCAATATATCCCAGAATTTAAGCTCTTTTAAAACTTATTGCAGGTCCCAACTTTAAATTTTCCTTAAATGTAAATCATAGGCTGACTATTATTCTTAGTGTAGATTGGATTGTGCTATATTTCTCAAAGAGATAAATGGTTTCAGGATGAGACAATGTCCTGAATAAGGAAAGCTATAAACAGCAGGAAGAGACACTTACTAAGTGGAAGGGTACATAGGTAGGAGGGAATAAAGCTATACAAAGCATTGGAAATGGTATGCTAGAATGGGGGCTTTATTTTGTATAATGTACAGAAATGAGAAAACTGGTTTACTATAAAAAGCCTTGACTACTAAGTTTTACCTATTATTTGCATTATATTAAGAGATAGGTAAAGGTATTAATTACTTGCAACAAATATCCAGGTTGCTATATCTATGCCTTAAGCATAACCATGTATGTGTACAAGAACAGTCTTATAAGTAGTCATTGCCAGAAGCAATGCGATCAGAGGAGGAGTTTAGCAATATCTCAGACCTTCCTCTCCTTCTTTGAATCCTAGGTGGAAATGTAATTAAAATATTCCTCAGATGCTTTTCTTTCCTGTTTTTTTCCTCTGATCAAAGGCGACACTGCACAGTAGGCATATTGTCCTTGGTAATTTTAGAACTAGGAGACAGAGAAAGAAAATCAATTTGCACATCATGACATCTTATCTATGAGCAATAAAGGCTAATCCACTAGCCTAGGAAACAAGGATTGACTGTCAAGGTTTCTTTTGATATATTGTTCTGGAAAAACAAGGAACTTTTTTCCTCAAAGCAGAGTTGACCTAAGTTCCAGGTTTCTATGCTCATCACAGGCAAAGATTTAATAGGAAGTAAGATCTCAGGAGAGACAGATAAACTTACAAGGTTTATTTACCACACATAAGCACATGCCAAAGTGTCCAATATGATTTTCTATAAGTCAATTACCTCAAATACAATTTTAAAAACTATTTTAAGAATGCCCTCATAAATCATCTGCTTCCCCTTCTAACAGAAAGGAGGATTACAGTAAGGCAAAATGCTCCTGTTAATTTTTGTATCAGAGTCAAAAGATGCCAAGTCATAATGGATTGTTTTAAACATCTTTATGATACTACACATTGCTCAATCTCTGCTTTACCAGTGGGGAAGTATGGCAATTACTAGTCAAAGCAACAGAGTCTCTGGACTCTCAAAGAACAGAGACTTCAATTTCTTAACCATCAGAGCCCATATCCTGTCATCCTGAGGACTTTGAGGCCAGTAGCACTATGGCCTGGTTATTTACATTTCATTCCTTGTGACAAATGAACCTGTAACCTTTAATGGACCCCACTTTTCCCTTTGTGTGTGGCTTAATTCACTGCCTGCCCCATGCAGGCCCCACTGTCTAGAACTGTCCAGTTTGAATACAATAGAAAGTTAAATGAAATTTTGGATGTCACTTTCATATTCATCCTCTGTTTGAGATTGTGAAGGCTAAGCAGAAGTTTTCAAAAGGGTTGATGCTTCTGACATTGGCTAGTAAAGAAAAGCTCTAGAGTCTGTTTATAGTGGTCTTTGTGAAACCATTTTAATTAAATAAATGATTCTTAGATAACGCTAAAAGGTAGAGTATATCAAAATGTGAAATTTGATTAGATTTTACTGTCAATAGCATTATGCAATGTAATATAATTGATAACTTTTGTAGAATATTGTAATTGACATCAACAAATTCAATGTTGAAAATTGTTTTTGAAAATTTATATGTGCGTGTGTGTGTGTGTGTGTGTGTGTGTGTGTGTGTACATTTATATGTGTTCTACCAGCACGTGCACCTGCATGCCAGAAGAGAACATCAGATTCCATTATAGGTGGTTGCAAGCCACCATATGGATTCAGAGAATTGAACTCAGGAACTCTGAAAGAACTTAACTACTGAGCCATCTCTCCAGCCACTTAAAAATCATTTAATTTGAAACAAAATAAGGCTTTTATATGAAACAAGTAAACAATAATTCACATATGGCATGGTACTCTAGCACTTTTAAAGGAAATTGGAGCCCTAAAAGGTCTCCTACACTTATGTAAAATAATAGAAGAAGTCTTTGCCCGGAATGTAGTCTTTGTTTCTTTGGCCTCTAGAAAATTATGTAGAATAGAGTTACAGCATTTATCATTATTTAAATAAATAGTAAGTGATATATTTTGTAGAAAAAAGATGGAATTCACTTTAGTATATTTGGAAGGAGAAAGTAATGTATCATGTTTGTTTTCTAATCTGTTCTTCCTAGTGGCAGCACAGCATGACAGTAAATACCCAGGGGAAGGACACAATGATTTCTCAAGGAAGTATAGCCGATTCTTGCTTTTTCCTTATTAAAAGATGAAATAGCAACTAAGTTGAAATACAAATAATTTTGAGAAAAAATACCATGACTATTCTTTATATTCATACCCTTAATGCTGACATGATTTGCCACCTATTTCGTTTATTAAATAATGGTTACAGGAGTGCTAACTTTTCTATAGGTAATATTGAGTACGGAAGTAGACTATTAAGACTGCCAAATAATTCTTAGCTACTCTCAGACTAACTGTGCACAAAAAGCAGCATAGAAAAATATGTTTCACTGGAGTCCACAGGATGATTCTCGCAATCATTGTTTTAATATAAGTCCATTGTATGACCTTGGACAAGATAATACATTGTCTTGCTTATACTCATTCATTCATTACCGCCAGAACATATAGTAAGGATACAGTGGCCTTATCAATTAGATTTTAGTGCTTCTGAGGGGAAAGAAAAATATATTTTATATGAATGTATCTGTATACACAGTTGATATATGTATATATATATATGATATGTATATATGATATATATGTATATGTGTATGATATGTATATATGGTATATAAGATTATTCTAAGTTGCCATCATGTCTTAATGTAAATAAGTTAGCTGGAATGAAAGAAATAAAGTTGGTGAGTCTATTTTTCACTGTGTTTGAATTTTATGTCTACTTGGAACATAAGCCTAGAGGAAACCCAGAACCATAGCATGTACTAATTTCAAATTGACTTCTCCTTGGAGCCTGATAGAAGAAAATATGCTTTCATCATTGTTGAAAGATTTAAAAAACTAAGCATAAAATATAAACATAGAGTTGTAAACATTAAAGATACATGGATGACTGTTTTTCCTTTCCACTTGAGAGGATTATATGAATATGATCAACCTTATCTACCATGAGGATAACAAAGGGATGAGAGGAGGCCCAGGAAGTGACTTAGCTTCCCAGAACTTTGTTTGATACGCAAGTTGGCACCATATAATTCCACCCAAAGCCCAGTCCTGTTATTCTACTTTATAAAGTCATTTGGTTTAATATTACTTTTTAATATACTAAACCCCATTATAATATAAACACATGCAATTTTTCATATTCCTGAATTTTATCATGGGGTTATTTAAGTTTTTAAGGATTTAATAAACACTAATGTGGGAAGCCAAGTTGTAGCACAAAAACATTTTTCTCTAACAGCAGGGCCCATTTAATTTAATCTTGGAATAGATGATTTATCCTTAAAGAGAGATACTGTTAGAAAAAAAATGAAAAACATTGTTCATGGCCATATGTTATTGTAAAACAGCATATTTGAATATTTTAAAGACACTAAATTTGGTCCAAATTGAAATAGGCTTTTCTCTTTTGTTGACAGTGTGAAACATATGCTAGGGATATGAGCTATAATTAAGCAGTAAGAGACAACAGCATGTTATGTTTAGTTGGGAGCGTGCCATGCAGGGTGTGTAAGTTATGAGGACCAAAGAAGAGAAGCCTATAGCCACCATCTCTATGGCAAAATTCCAACCCAAACTCTGAGCATGTGGCTGGCAGCAGGCTTATGCCATATTAATGTGCCCTTATTATATGGAAAGCTCCTTTATAGTTTAGGGACATTACGGTTCTTTACATTTGCAGCTTTAGCCATAAAATGCAAATTCTACACTGATCCCCTCCCTTCCTAGATACATGAAAGGGTTCGCTTGTCTCTGTCTCCAGAGAGGCTCCTATCTCTTCTTGTAACAACTCTATAAAGTGGTTGCATTGCTATCTAGGAAATACGCATGTGATTTGAACCCAGGAAGGAAGCATGTACTCTAGCTTAAGACTCCAGGACTCTAGCTCAAACAAAAACAGAGGTTGTTTATTCTGCTCCTTCAGTTTCAGGCAACTGAGTTGACACATTGAAGTTTTTTTTTTTTTTTAATGCCATTTTTTATTAGATATTTTCTTTATTTACATGTAAATTTTCCCTTTCCCATGTTCCCCTCCAAAATTTTGAAGTGAGGCAAAGGCAGATCTTGTTACTAGGATCTTCTGTACTTTAAAAAAAAAAAGGGTAAACCGTGACAACAGAAAAACTTCAAGTTTTCTTTTATATTTCAACATACTTTCAGCACGGACAAGAAGTGACTCTCATTTTATCTTAAGTAGTACAAGGGTTTTCTTTTCTGAGAACTACTAATTGTACCTGAGACCTTGTTCACATATAAAAGGACTCTTTCCCTTAGCGTTTTGGGATAAAGTCTCACTAGGGTTGCCCACGCCATCCTGATCTTATAATCTCTTGCCTCAGGCTCCTGAGCAGCTAGGAGGACAGGTCTGTATTACACACATAATTTAAATTGAGTTATCAAATGACACGGACAACATACTCATCTTTCCATTCACTTAAAAAGAAAAAAAAAAACTATGTAAAAGGAATGTTTTATTAAATTATTTTATTTACATCCCAAATGTTGCCCCACTTCCTGGTGCCCCCTCACAGAGTTCTTCAACCCTTTCACTTCCCCTTGGCATCTGACAGGGTGCTCCCCCATCCACCCAATTACCCTACCACCACCACCATCACCTCCAGAAACTCCATTGTAGGGGCATTAAGTCTCTACAGAATTAGGCTCATCCTTTTCACTAAGGCCAGACAAGGAGGTCCTCTGCTACTTTTGTGGTGGGTGCCTTGGACCATCCTATGTATGCTCTTTGGTTGGTGGCTTAGTCCCAGGGATCTCTGAGGGGTCTGGGTTAGTTGACACTGTTGTTCTTCCTATGGGGTAGCATTCCCCTTCAGCTCCTTCAGTCCTTCCCCTACATCTTCCACAGGGGTTGAAAGGGGAATCTTGATAGAAAATTGGAGCTGTTTTAAGATGAGGCAGCAAAGGAGCTTTCCTTAGCACAGACACACTTCTGCTCAAGCCTGTGGACTTGTGTATTCAAATATGCAAAATTCTGCCTTGGAATGGCAGAGTGAAAGTTCATCTGTTTTGTGAGAAAATTATAGTCTAGGTTCCAAAAAAAAGAATCTCTTTATTTTTTTCTCTTTATGGGACCAAAATTAAATGAGACAAGATCTATGGTCCTATATTAATATTAAAATGCTAAGACCCATTTAAAGAAGATGTGCCATAGTAGTAATATAACCTGGCTTAAGAAAATTAAATAAGAGCATATTTACTGTTTAGACTTACTACATGAAACGACCCTATTATAAGGAAGAAAAAGAAATTGAGGTAATATCAAACTGAATCTGAAAATTATTCTCAATATTCAATTTTTCTAGAATATTTTATAATTTCTGAAACATGTATCTCCAAATATTTTATACTGGAAATTACAAGATGAAATTTTAATTAAAAAAATAAAATACATGTAATCAATTTGCAACATTTAAATTTTATGTAGCTAAAAAATGATAAGCAAAGGGAAATTCTTATTATCAGATGGCTTAACATGTAAATGCTGTTGAAAAGCCCAGGGGTTATATTAGGATGCCAAGGTAGGACAGTGCAATAAGAAAGACAGAAAGAAACATTTGCTACTGAGAAAGTGCAGACGGGCCATTTATGCAGACTGCTGTGTAAGTTGGTACTTCATGTATGGTGGTAAAATAAAGAACAATCAGTTTAGGCAGACAGACCTAATAACCTTTAGTGGCGTTAAAAGGAGTCATGAGGGAAAGAGAAAAATTCCTTTGACCGTTTTGACCTGGACAAAGAACAAATGCATCTCGGTGTCCAGTTGAGTTGAGGTTTGGCTCCACAAGGCAAAGTCAAATATCTCCAAGCCAGACAGTTAATATCCTAGTGGGATACACTGCTTGGCTTTATCATGCTCTGGATGGACTTGAGTGTCAGAAGGAATAAGAATTTCATCTCAGCATTGATAGAAAGCTTAGGAAGGGTTCTGACCTTGTGTGGGATATGAGGCATTGAAGCATGAAGCATCAAGTAGATGAGAGTAGGAATGACTGAACAGTATTGTAATAGCCTGTTGAGATGGGGATCCATTCTAGTAACAGTCACAGAAACACAGGAAGCTATTAAAGAAGTATTTGGAGGTGACTTGTTTGCATACAGCATGAGGTAGTAGAGTGTAATTCCCAGACCCAAGAAAGCAAGGAGAATAGACAGCAGCATCTTAGCTTTCTCCCATTGGGAGAAGACCTTTGAATATGTGACCTCTGGTTCCCCTCTCACACAGTGGTTACAAAAAGTAGATACCAGAAAAAAATATGGAGATAATATTTGAGGAAAAGGTAATATCAGGATGTTTTCCTCTTAGGCATATGGCCTTGTCCCTATGAACTAAAACAAAAGTGGGAGCTGTACATTTGAAAAGAATATGAAATAGTTAATGATTCTGGGCATTTTCAAAGTGAAATAAAAGTCAAAACTGTCACAGTTTTGAAATTGAAAATATGAGTAATCCACATTTGACACATGAGGCCAATAAAGCTCTGAAAGGGTTTCTGTAGAGAGATCTGCCACCTGGCAAGAACATCGTATCTCAGCTCTTCCCAGTAACATGGCCATAGAATGCAAATTCTGCCAGGCAAGTGTGCTCTTTAGACCCCCAGCAAAGCAATTCTCTCTTGTGGGCTAGGATGTGTGGGGTACCCTTCACCTTTTGTTTTTCCAGCCTTGCATGGCTTCCACCTCGGGAGAAACAGGTCTAGTAATTCAAATTCCAAAATTTCCCTCTGTTTTTGTGTGTCAATTCAGTGTTGATTAAGGGGAATCCTTGAGAGAAGACATCACAGGCAAAATGCTATGAGTGTCATGGGACACGAAGAAACAGGAAATGATCTGATGAATAAGGATAGGACCTAGTGAGATAGTAACTTAACACAGATAAGCTGTAAGGAAGAGGACGGACTGGGCAGCCAAAGATTTCCTTTAGAAAGAGGACCACCGTCATCTAAATGTCGTTCTGTGCCTCATTATGTAACTACGGCAGACTGGAAAATAAATTTTTCCTCTGAGAAGTTGTTCATACACCATAATTGAGGCTGAAAAGTTCAATACTGCTTAGAGGGAAAATGCCACGGAAAACACAATGTGTGTTGCATTCAAGTACCAGATGTGAGGCATTTGCTGTGCGAAGCACACCTTTCAGATAAACTAAGAAACATAAACACAGAGACTGGAGGAGTTTGCAGTGCCCCCTTAATGTTACTGCAGCCTTGCCTAAGTTTTGTAGGGACAGTTGCGTCGTTTTGCTGGACTCTATATCATAACTTTGTATGAAGGTAATTGAAAGTTGTGTTTTGTAACTGATATGGTATAGAGACTTTTTGTGATCATGTAGTGGATTCTGTATAATTACCTCTTAACATCAAAGTCTAAATTACACATAGGCCAGTGCAAGAAACCTGGAAGAGGCTTGTTAATGTAAGGAGCTTGTTCATCAGAAGAGAAATAATAACAGAAGCCATTGATGACCAGTTGCAGCTAGATATCTGTCAATGTACCGCTTGGTACCTGTGTTCAACTCACATCTGATTTAATAGTGCAGTTTAGTTTTTAAACATAGTGACTTTTTACACACTGAAGGTAAAGACTTTTCCAAAATCTGACAGTTGCTAAGACAAGAGAGTAGTTAGAATGGAAACTCTCTCCCTGTCTGTCTCTGTCTCTGTCTGTCTGTCTGTCTGTCTGTCTGTCTGTCTGTCTCTCTTTCTCTCTGTCTGTCTGTCTTTCTCTTTAAACTTAAGAACCTTCAGTTAACTTCTGCATTATTATTTAGCAGGTTTTAATGAAGCCAGGAGAAAGTTCTATTCACTGAAAGACTTCAAGACAAAAAAAAAAAAATTGAACAGAATTTATTTCAATGACAAAGGCTGTTGAATACCATTAGAATAAGGAAAAGTTCAGTTTCATTTTCCTGTAAGTTTATATTTGACATATTTATTGTTTCTTTGTAGATGGTATGTCTCCCTTCTGCTTGATTTGAATAGACACTGAATAAGCACAGTTTTTTTTTTTTAACTTTAGCATAGACAAAAAAAGAGAATGCAAACTTTTAAGTGAGAAGAACTAAAAATTATATTGAGGGAGGAGGGAAGCAATAAGAATAGAGGCAGAAGAATATTGAAAAGAAATATATTCTTGTCCTAAATACACCAGACTGAATACCTTCAAGGAAAGAAAGAAATGAATGAATAATAAATCAGGTATTATTTGTGTACCCACCTAAGCACTGATGCCATGGAGTTGAAGATAGGGGGTTAAATATAGGGCCAAAACATGCAAATTTTAAGATACACACAGAAAATGAGGATATTCAGATCCAAACTTTCTAGGTTTTCCTTCTGCCATTTATGAGCTTTTTATATGTTCTTGATTAAATAACTTATAAAATGATGATATTAAATAGCAATAGTGGTAACAACATCAGTGAAAAAATACAATTTTTATAATCTACCAATTCAGAAAATGACCATAAAACATATAAAAGTAAAAAGTTTTATTAATAAATAAGCATTCAGAAATTTTCTGTAGATGATATATGATTATTTACATATATTACATATAATTATGTTAATATGCAGACACAAAACTATGTGTGTATATGTTTATATACAAAGAATGTATATCACAGTCAATATGTTAAAGAGTTTGCAAAAACAGGACTTTTTTTGTGTGTGTGCATGTGTGTGTGCCTGTGCATGTGTGCACATGTGTGTATGTGTGTGTGTGCATGCATGTGTGTGTGTGTAAATGCGCATGTGTGTATGTGTTCATGTGCCTGTGTGTGTGCATGTGTGCATGTGCCTGTGTGTGTGTGCATGTGTGTGTGTTTGTGTGTGTGTATGCATATGTGTGTGCTTGTGTTTGTTTGTGTGTGTGTGTGTGTGTGTGTGTGTGTGAGCGAGCATGTGTGTACTTAGGCAAGGCTGTGCATGGTTTCTCACATAACAAGGAACTCAGAGCTTTGATTAAACTAGCTACTCCTCAAGTCCTTAGGATGTATCTTTCGTGAGAATTACAGACATTCACCTTTGCTCCTGGCTTCTTAAGTGTGGGGGGCAGGTAGAGATCCAAGCTCAGGTGAACTTAACAGAACTTGAACTTAAGCAGCAAGCACTTTATCCACCAAAAACTGTGGACCATATACTAATTTTCATTTTCAATAGAACCAAGCTGACACAAACTCTTACATAGATATTCTCTAGGCAAATAATGATTAGTACTCAAGAAAAGGACCTGGCAGTATTTGTCCTAGATGACTCATCCTAACTTTACCTGATAATTAGATGGGGCTTTGTAACTATGAGCCAGGACAGTTTTGTAATTTGAAGCAAAATACCCACTAAGGAATCGGATCCTTCCTTCCCACAGAACTTGCAGATAAAATAATCTTTAAGTTAAATGCATTCCAAAGAAATAGTTCCTGGATACAAATGTTAACATAAGTCTCACTTGTGTGAAAAAGTAGATTTTTATACATTTCAAAAAAATGGAAAACAGAAAATTTTACCATCACAAGTTTTCTAAATTAATTTTACATCAGTATATAGAGGCAAAAATAGTGAATGTTCTTGGTCTGTGTGTGTGTGTGTGTGTGCGTGCGTGCGTGCGTGCGTGTATGTGCGTGTGTGTGTGTGTGTGTGTGTGTGTGTGCGTGTGTGTGTGTGCGTGCGTGCGTGCGTGCGTGTGTGTGCGTGCGTGCGTGTGTGCGTGTGTGTGTGTGTGTGTGTGTGTGTGTGTGTGTGTGTATGGTTGGAGGCAGAAGCATCTTTCCTTATTCTCACTAGGAAGAATTACCATTGCATTTTAATTTGAAAATTTTCTATATTTACCAAATGTGGAAGATGTTTAAAGCATTAACTGAAACCTTATAAATAATATAAATGTTTATAATATATTTAAGATAGCATTGATTATAATTAATGTGTAGTCAAATGGAAGTTGTCTGTATATGTGTATAATTAGTGTGTTTAGCATATATAATAAAAATAACATGTATTACACCCAAGAATTGGGTGCTGTAGTCATCAATAAAACATTATGGGAAGGATGAGGAGCTGCCTCTCCAGTAGACTTGCAGGCAGCACAAGGCTAGGAACATGAGTTCCATCCCTGGGACCCATAGTTTTAAAGCTGGATGTAGTAGTGGCGTCTGTCGTTTTAGTACTCCCACGATGAGATTGGAGATGGAGAAAGGATAGTCATTGAGAAGCTCGTGCCTGCTAGTCTGGGGTGCCCAGGTGAACAGGAGGAACTGTGAGAGAGAGACCTTAAAAAATAGGAAGTGAGAAGTGTTTCCTTTTGCCTCCACAAGTACACTATGACATATGAAAAATTGCATGCTTATATAATACTATACAAATGAACAAAATTCTCTCTCTCTCTCTCTCTCTCTCTCTCTCTCTCTCTCTCACACACACACACACACACACACACACACACACACACACAGAGACTGACTGACTGACTGACTGTGGGGCCTGAAACTAATTTCTGGGTTCTACCTTATGAAAAGAACCTTGTTACAAAAGAGGAGAGAACATTTTAAACATGGAAGAGAAGGTTGTTTTCTAGAAGGTTGGAATCAGAAAACATAAATTGGTGAAACAAACCTCATACTATGCTTAGAAATTGTAAGAGTGATGATACTGAGATTTTTGGCAGAGTTACACTCATGAAAATATTACAATATGAAATTCAAACTTTATGAAATTAAAATTTATCATGCAAGAGCTAGTAAAGGAGTCTAGAAAAGGAAAGAAAAGAGTAGAAAAAAGAAGAGGAAAAGAAAATTACTTGATATGCCTATGTGTGCACAAATTCTCATTGTTTCCTATAGAGTGACTATTTTCTTCTTCATTTCTGCCTACTAGTCTGTTCCCTCCTTTAGCACTGTTACTTTGAACACAGACACATACGATTCCTTGAAGGCATATGTAGGGAAGAGAAGATTAGCATGGCCAGGGATGATTCACTACAGTCAACCATGAGTCTCTGCTCACTTGTGACACAAGGATCAGTTTGTCACTGTTTTAGCTCAGGGCCCTGGGCTGCATCCAGTTTTGCTCCTCCACAAGACCTGAACTGAAATCTGGAGAGAGCTGTGGAAGGAGCAGGATGCTTTCTAGGATCTGGTAGACAAAGATGATTTAGAAGGTTCCCAAGTAACATAAAGAACAGCATGATTCTATGCCCAGTGACGTTCATATGACTCTTGTTTCTTTAAAAGAATTCTGCAGAAAGAGTTGAGTAAAGCGATATGGCAGTGGTGTTAGTACAAAAACAGAATTTGTATGCAAAACTCTGCGCAATGTCAAGAGTAAGAAGTTTTCATTGAAAAAAAATATATATACTTGGAACCCCTCACCCCACTCAATTCTCTGCTTGCAATTTAAGGGAAATTCTCTAGTCACTTTTCCCAGCAATAATTGTAGGTATCTCATTAAGTGGAATCTAAATTGTGTGGTATGAATATTTTATAAAGCAATTTTGTTCATCTAATCATCATATTGAGATTGATTAAAGATAAGGAAGGCTGGTTTATTTCTGATATCTGCTCTATTTGTTCTTGTTGAGGGAGTCTTTTTTCCCCCTCTACAAAACCAAATTTCATTATCCTAAGGACATACACTTTATTCAAAATTCTCATCTATGTGAAATGGCAAATTCAGTCCTGGCTCCTAGCAATGAACTCTCAGTGGAACATTGTCTTTTTATGTTGTCAGGTTGTTTCCTTTCGATCATAGAAGAAGAATGTCATGACTGGCCAAAGTGCCATAGGCTTTGGCAAACCATCCATGCTATAGAGAAAAGTTTGAACACTTTAAATTTTCATGAGGCTTTGTCTTCCTTGCTAAGAAGAGTAAGGGTATTCAAGAATAATGAGTTTGATCAATATCCAACATCCATCTCCCTTCCATATTTAATAAAACTTTACCTCTTAATTATTTGCCTTTGTTTGAACATAGTAAGTACATAATATAGCTATGGACACAAAGTAATAAAGATTAACAGAGGAAGCAATTTTATTTCTAGAAGTACTGAGATGAATTACAGAACAAGAAATTTGGAAGAGAGCATTTTCTCAAAAAGAAAGAAGAAAGAAAGAAAGAAAGAAAGGAAGGAAGAAAGAGAGAAAGAAAATACTGTATTTGCAACCCTGTCACTAAGAGAAAAAAAAAACAGTAAATTACAAACTATTGACTGAGAACAATATTTTAAGAAAGCATCTATAATTTTTCTGACTAGTAAATTTTTCTAATGTTAATTAAGAAGCATTTCATTTGACTCTTTGTCTTCATGACAGTTTCCATAGTATAAACATAGCGATTTTTTTCTACTCAAATAGATACTTCTAATAAGAATGTCTTTTTAAATATCCCTTGTAGATGAAACAACAGAAAGGGATTTGAACATATATTATAGGAAGACTGGTAATCTGAAGAGAATTATAGATAGTATTAAAATGCTCAAGGTAAACTTGGCACAGGATAATCCACGTGAAGGTGGCAGGATATTTGTCAAAACAGTGGATTACTAAAGATCCATTTTGTAATTACATTTATCTTAACATTTTAGTGACCTTTTTCCTATCGCTGTATGAACTCAAACAAAACAAAGAAAGCAACAGTATCATCTACTCGTCTGACTAGACTTCGTGTAAATTATGTTTCCTTCCATAATCAATCATTTCAAATGACTGATTAGAAGTGCATCACATATAATACAGAATACCAGAATGGAGAGACTCTTAAATGTACCAGAGCACTTAATTATTTAACAAGGGGAGAGGAATTTGGGATAACCTGATAATTAAGGTAAACTATATGATGGCTTAGTACATCAGAAGGCATCACTCGAGCACAGGCATAAATCAGTAGCTGAAGGTAAGTATAGTTAGGGAAGAGTGTGGAATAGGAAGTGTATTCATGTCAAGCTTACAGAACCAAAAGGAAGCCATTTAGATGGAAGAGTTAGAGAAAGCACTGAAGGTGATGAAGGGGTTTACATCCCCATAGGAAGAACAACAATATCAACCAACCAGAAGCCCCAGAGCTCCCAGGGACTAAACCACCAACCAAATAGTACACATGGAGCAACCCATAGCCCTAGCTGCATATGTAGCAGAGGATGGCCTTGTTGGGCATCAGTGGGAGAAGAGGCTCTTGGTCTTGTGAAGGCTAGATGCCTAAGTGTAGGGAAATGGCAGGGCGGGGAGGTGGGAGTGGGTGGGTAGGTGGGAGAGCATCCTCATAGAAGCAGGGGGAGGAGGATGGGATAGAGGGTTTCAGGGGCAGGGGGGTTGGATAGGGGGTTCCAGGGGCAGGGAAACTGGGAAATGGGATAACATTTGAATTATAAATAAATAAAATATTCAATAAAAAAATAAAAAATAAAATAAAAAAGAAGAAAGCCATAGTTGTCTATCACCATTAGCTTCCCACAGAACAGTTATCTTCTCAAAAATCTGAGTAGTTTGAAACATGATTGTGTGTGTAAAGATTTTAATCCCTTCTTCTCTAGAATGTAAGTGACTTACTATGGATTAATAAAATATAGAGTAAAATTTGAACATAAATTGATACTGATAGCATATTAGAATTTATGAGAACATAAAATGAATATTTATTAAAGTTCATATACATATATATGAATAGGAATTACATACCAAATGTATGTCTATCAACATTTAATCAGCAATAGTGTGTGTGTGTGTGTGTGTGTGTGTGTGTGTGAGTGTGTGTGTGTGTGAGTGTGTGTGTGTGAGTGTGTGTGTGTGTGTGTGTGTGTGTTTATGTGTGTGTGTCTATATATATACATTTATTTATTTGGAGCATTTCACTCATAAGAAATGGCTCTGTGAAAAACATTTTTTTCAACTCATTTTGAAACTTCCCAGTAGGTAGTTTCAGGTACAGTTTTCTTGATTATTTCTTTAGTCTACTACGATAAACTCCAGGACTACCTATTTATATCATTTGTATGTTTTACAAGTTCTTAGAGAGAAACAAGGGTCTGAGAGTCAGAAGAGTTTGAAGAGGGATCTGAGACAGCTTTTATATGCCAGTTAACCCATTAATCTATTTCTAGGAAGTTCATGCATAAAAGGAAGAGTTCAACTACATCTGACTGCATAGTGCAGTATGCCTGTGTTTTTGCATAAGCATGTGTTTAAAGAGAAAATAAAATAGTACAGAGAAAGCAAACATTGCCACTCTTCTTTTGTAATTTAGTGAGCGCCCATAAGTGCTCCAAATTCCTATCTATTCTATGTGTAATACTGGTGGGTTTAATCTTTTGTTTGGAAATCACTATGCTCATCATTAGAAATATTCTATCCTGGAATCTTAAGTGACTTATCAAAGGTATCTATTTTACACTGTGTAGGATGCTCTGTGAAACATTGAAAAAAGTCGCTAAAGTATTTCCAAATTCAACATTTTCACTGACATGTATGAACAGAGTTTATTGTACTGTAAATGAAGGTTTGTTACAGGCATATTAGATCTGCAGTTCAATGGTGTAGTGCTCCGTATTTTCCGATATTAGGTTAACCAGGAACTAAGGTCATAAATTCATATTGAGGACGTTTGTCCTCATATTCATGTTAAGTAACAGACTAAGATACTACATGACAATAAATGGCCAACAAAAATGAAGACGTTGGCTCCAAGTATCCACATCTGTATTGATCCATTGCTGGCTGAACCTCCCAAGGAGCGGTCATACCAGGTTCCTGTCAGCAAATGCCTCTTGGCAAGGGCAAAGTGTCAGGTTTGGTGTCTGCAGACAGAATGTATCCCCAGGTAGAGCTCAGGGACCCTGGTGAGGGAGCTGGTGAAAGGACTGGAGGAGCTCAGGGGGATTGTAATCCCATAGGAAGAACAACATCAGATGGCTGGACCACCAAATGCTTCCAGGGACTGTACCACCAACCAAGGAGTATATAGGGAGGGATCCATGGCTCCTGAGACATAGGCAGCAGAGGATGGCATTGTCTGACATCAATGGGTGGGGAGGCCCTTGGCTCTGTGGAGGTTTGGTATCTCAGCATAGGGAGATGCTGGAGGAGTGAGGGAGGAGAGGGTGGGTGGGTGGGGGAGCACCCTCACAGAGACAAAAGGGAGGGAGGAGAAGAAGGTTATGGGATGGGGGTCTTATGGAGGGGCAACTGAAAAGTGGGATATAATTTGAGATGTAAACAAATGGAATGATCAACAATAACAACAGCAACAACAACAACAACAAAATAATAATAATAAATAATAATAATAATAATAAAAGGAAGTGAAGAGGTTGTCCCTTTTTATAGCAGATAGGATGGCCGATGCACCTCATAAAAGAATACGTATCATCCCTCACTGAAATATTAGGCTGTACATTGGAAAATCTGAATGCTTCCAGAGCTTTTACAAATGCACCTACCACTGCCACATGGGCTATCCTTGTATGTCAAATCCACCTCAATTCTTATCGTTATTTCCAAGATTCTCTTTGTCTTACTGGTCTTCCTATAATGCCTATCTCAAAACCCATTCAATTCCTTCTTCTACAGAGGTTATTCAAAAAAAGAGAGCTCTTTTCTCAGAAGCAGCTATTGGAGTGGAAGAATGACTGTGCGTGTACCATAGTAACCCTGCCATGAAGGCTAATTAAAACAAACTAACAAACAAAACACACACAAAAAAAAAAAAAAAAAAAAAAAAACAAAGAAGAAACAAACACACATAAAACCAGACAGACTGTGCTCCCTTGATGGTAAATATGCACAGACAGTTTTTTAGTGTGGTTTCCTGTGTTTAAGGCCTTACTAAACCTTATAGAAGAGAAAAATGACAGGCATTTCAAAAATGAATATAAAAATTTCATTTATTTACATTCCAATAGTTGTTCCTCCCCTTCCTGGTCCCTCCTCCCATAGTGCCTCATCCCATTCCTCCTCCCCTTTGCCTCCTAGAGAGTGCTCACCCCCACCCTCCCCACCCCCTGGACCCCAAGCCTCTCCCTTCCCTGGGCCCACAACTCTCTGGAGGATTAAGCAAATCTCCCACTGCTATATATGAGGTGTCATTTTTAGGTTTAATAAATAATGATGCTTTAAAACAAAATAATCGACAACTTTATCTATCATCTGTACCTAAATACATACGGAGTCACATGTATGAATAAAACACATTCACCTATATATACATAAATCATCCTCATATGCATACGTTAACATAGGTAGAGATTTTGGATATCTGTTAAGCAGAAACCTTCCAGGTTTCATTGGTAGCTCTATATAATAGCTTCTGAAGTAGCTTTAAAACTGATGTGAATTTAAATAAAAAATGTTTTTACTACTTATTTAGCTGCTAATAGTGTTCCTTTTTAATGTACCTTATCTATTCGCATATCTATCACATATTTTAGTACAAAGATAATACAACTTTTGCCTTGCTTTTTCTGTTGTAAATCATTTCAGTGTAGAGGCACACAGCCAGGGAAGGGTTTGCAAGTCACAGTGCGGGAAACAGCTGCTTTATCTTTGTCTTTTCGTCACTGTATTTTCCTTGTCTATGCCTTGCCCTCCTATGTCAGAATTATGGTCAAATTTTTCTTCTCAACATTTATGAAAAATCAATAACAGGAACTCAGATAGACAGAATTTAAATTGCTGTCAAGAGAAATCCTTCAACGTCCTTCTCTCACACGGTAGTGGAGGCTAAACTTGCAACTCCTGAGGGTTTCTACCTTTTACTGGCCAGTTTGCAACGAAGTTCTTCAAGCCATAAATCACACTCTGCAAACACTATTGTTGACGGCTAGCGGTGTGCCATTAATTGAGAGCAATGGTATGAGTCTGGCCTGATTTTCAACTTACCCAAGTAGCTCTTGCTCTCCTGTGTTTGGGTGCACTCAGCAAACCCCTCCCCCAGAAGAAAAAAACCATCAACATAACTCTAGGCCTTTGGAGTAGGCTTACAAGTTGCTAAGTGCTAATACATGATTTAAAAGTATGCTATCTCCTCATTCCTTTCGGGTTTCAAAGCTTTTGTCTCTCAGCTAGAAACATCAAGGTCAAGTGAAGGCTGACCTGAAATAAACCCCATGAGGTGAACACCTGTGGTCTGCTGAGGCTCCCTGCTGGCCTCTTGCTTGTATTTCTAAGCACCGAAAACTGCTCATATTTAGAGACTCAAAATCCAAATAATTGGATGATTATTGCTAATCCAAATACATTTAATATATGTACATGTTGCTGCTTGGCTCAAATCAATACTGACTATAATAGCAATTTGAATGCGGCTTCTTATTTTAATGACAATGTTAACACTTAAAAAGTTCAATATTCTGTATAGTTTCAGAACTAATCTTGTAGCAACACTTGGGCTTGATCGATTATGTACTTAATAAAATGTCCCAGAACGTTGTGTACTTTCAATACTTTCCATTTTCAATATTGCATATAATTTTGTTGCAGAGTCTAGTTATGACTATGGACAAAACTTACAATTATGAAACAAAATCTCACTCTGGGCATGAAATTAAGGGTTTTTTTCCTCCCAGTCATTGATTAGACAGAATAAGAGATAAAAGACAATTGGTACTACTATTGTTTTATATATTTTTGAATCTCTTCATGCCAATGTGTTTATGTGCCTTTTCTGTTACATTATGAGATACAACATTACTTTAGAAAGATTGGCAATAAAGGAGCAATAGTACTAGAAATTAATTTTCTCAATGGTTCCTAATATTTTTCATTAGCCTAGAGGGTTAATTTTACAGTTTTAGGCAATCATTATTTATCATCTCTGGCTTTACGGGAAAGAATTAGAGTTATTAGCTATTAAATTATCCATGAAAATTTGACACTCCTGTAGACCAAACAAAGCCTGGGGCTTGCTGATTTTCCCAGTGTGAAACATCTGTGGCTTCAACTAGAAAGAACTTAACATTGTCTAATTAGATTTTCAAGATTCATAGGGTTCAAATACTCTGTTATTAGAAACCTGAGAATTAGTGCAAAGTTTTACATTTTCACTTATTAAAGTTTATTTAAAACACCCTTAATGATAATATTTCTATAGTAAAGAAGATTGATTTGTGATTCACTCAAGCCAGTAAAGAACGCCTAACTAGCCAAGAGTATTCATAGACCTGTATAAAGATAGGTAAATAAAATTTCCTTAAAACTCTGGAACTAATTTCAATGATGATTAGTTAGCATTGCAAAGTTTTTACAACTAACTTGCACTGTGCACGATTGAACCACCAGTCTGTGCTTGTTAATGCAATTAAAGTGTCTCTGATGCTATCCTATCTGAAAGAAAGAGGAGAAATGGTCAGCTCACATCTTTTCAGTCGATATACAACCTACACCTCTTTTTCCGTAGCCTCTTCATTATGGAAAAGGCTCAGAAGATATTCAGGTCCACACTGGGAATTTACCAAAGATGTTACCACCGCCATGGACATTACTGTGAACCTTTACTGTTTTAGGGACTGCAGAAGAATCTTCCCAGACAGAGGAGACATGGGATTCCAAGGCCTCTTTGTCTTATCATAGAGAAGACAAGTTCTGAAGATAATTCCTGGGGTGTTCACTCTATTTACAGGATGCTAAACACATCAGGCAGTAGAAGAGTCTTTCCCTCTTTGCTGTTAACCATTTTCTTAACCCTACAGTCTCAGGAATTCATCTCATCCAGCTTGGCTCCAGGAGTTCTGTTGACAAGAGAACCCTGCTGCCACTGTAGATGAGGGAGTTCCAAATCACCAGAACCAGTAATGCTGCCAAACAGAACATGCAGCTTTCTCCTCAGGGGTGGAACATGTTTTTCTCCCTACCTCGAAAGAAGACATTATGTCTTATGCTAATGGATTTCAAAGATTTATGTTTAATTGGCTCATCATTCAACATGCAGCCTGCCTCAATTATTTAAAATAGAAAAGTTCAATTCAAGAGAAATAATTTTAGCAGACAGTGAATAAGAAATATGACTATGCACATATAAGAAATTATGAATCTGATCATGGAAAAGGAGGATTATTTTTTCTTGGTATTACTTTTCCTCCTACCCCATGCTATCTATATTGCATTTATGTACAATAACTTTGTTCCTTATTAATAAATACAGAAATATACATGTATATATATATGTATACATTTAAAAACAAACAAAAATGTCTGAAGACAAACCTCAATGTTAGAGCACTTGGCTTGAATGCATAAATCTTAGTTTGGATACCCAATATTTTAAAATAAATTAACATATGAGCATATGTCAAACGTTAAGAAACTTTATAATACCTAAGTCCAAACTGTTTAATTATTAAAGTATTCCAATCTTTCTTATTATAATAAAGATCTATAATAAGAATGCACAGATGTGAAAAGATATCTTTAATTTAATAAGAAAGAAACCATTTCTTTTATCAAATGAGATGAATAAAATATAAAATTAACAGGCCACAGCCAACACAATGGAGGACTAATTATAAACAGATGAAAATAGAGTTAAAAACATCACTAAAGCTGGGCAGTAGTGGTGTACTCCTTTAATCTCAGCACTTGGGAGGCAGAGGCAGGTGGATTTCTGAGTTCAGGGCCAGCTGGGTCTACAGAGTGAGTTCCAGGACAACTAGGGCCACACAGAGAAACCCTGTCTTGAAAAAAACCAAAACCAACCAACCAAACAAAAACAAACAAACAAAAAAAACCACTGAAAATCATGAAAAAACAATTCAGACAAGTAAATCCCAAATTGACAATAGGAGGTGAAGAGTTGTACACCCGTTCTATTGAAAAGGAACAGTCAATTTTTAATTCCATTGCTTTTCATGTATATTCTTAAGAAAATCTGATAACTATACACATTGACAAGATGTGAAGAAAGAAATACTCATATTCTATACTTTGTATAGATTCTTGGGAGATAAACATGCTGATATATGTTGGCATTGAATATTGTAAGTTCTACATGATTATTCAATTTTTACTTGTAAAGAGCAGCGAGCTTTAGTTCACTGTAACCTATTCACACATGTACATGATAGTCAGCCTTTGCTATGTGTACTCCCTATTCTTCTTCCTTGTCTCCTTCCACACTTTTCTGCAAGGCCCCTTTTGCCCTTCTTTATCTGAATTAAAAATAGATTCTACTTATGCAAGAAAACATGAAATATAAATGCATATATATTATGTTTATTATATTTATATTTATATTCTACAATATATATAATTTCATCTAGCGAGAATTTTGGCTTTCTTAAAAACATAGAAATGGTATAGGAATATGTTTTTGTTCACTGACATGGGATATGGGATAACTGCAGGTGTGGGATATGAATCTGTTTCAGCTTCTACATAGCTGCAGACTATGATTTACCTCATCCTCTGGCAAGGGCATGATTTTGCCAGCTATAGATAGTTTTTGTAAGTATATGATATTTGGTAATATTGGGATCTTTAAGAGGTTATATAAATACAAGTGCTCCAAGAAGGGTGGGGTGGGGAGGCTGTTACTCCCTGTTGTAACAGTTGCTGTTGTTGTTGTTGTTGCTGCTACTGCTGTTACTGCTGTTACTGGTTGTGGTTGCTGTTTGCTGTTTGCTGTTTGCTGGGTGCTGGGTGCTAGGTGCTGAAAGATACCCTGACAATGAAGATCAAATTTACTCCAATGAATTTGATACCTCTTATCAACAGGAAGCAGTCTAGTGAGAACCTCTTTTCCTTCTTACCTTCTTTCCTAAGCTGTGTTAGGAGTTGGAAGTGATAAAGGTGGGGAAGAGTGGTAGAAAAAGGGAACCCATAAGTAGCCAAAAGTCTGGTTAAAATTTCACTTATGTAATGGCTTCTAGTTCCACTTATTTTCCTTCAAACAAGTCAAATATATATATAACACATATATGATACATATATACATATATCTTTGTATGTGTGTGTGTGTCTTAGTGTTTGCATGTCCATTTCTGTGATAGGGTGTGTGTTTTGTGTACATTTGTTCTTATATGTGTGTTTGTGTGCTTCTTTATATACACCTTTGTTAATGGGCATCTCGGCTAGTTCCATATCTAGTCTTGTAAATAATGCTGCAAAAAACATGGTTACACAAAGTGAAAAAGAAAGAAAGGAAGATAAACACAACAACAACTATTTGTTAATCCATAAGTAAGAATAATAAATTTATGTTTATTGATCACAGCATTGTGGACAATTCTGGTCAAGGGGTTGATATGCTAAAACATAAGAATCCCAGATTATGTGCCACAGGAGACAGAGACAATAATCTCTACATTCTTAACAAGTGGTGAGTACTTAGAGCATTTTGAGCTCAACACCAAATGTCCAATAATTTATTTTAAAAGTGTAAATAGGCCGAAGTAGATATGTCCTAAATAAGACATTGAAAGAGTCAACACATATATACAAACATTCGTGATATCATTACTCATCAAGAACATGGAAATCAAAACAACAATCAGATGCCACCTCCCTGTAGTAATACTAGCTATAATGCAAAATAATAAAAAATAGCAAGTGTTATTGAAGAAGTAAAGAACAGGGAATAGTTATCTACAACTGATAGAAATTTAAATTAACACCACTATCATGGCAAAGAGAAGGAAGCCTACTTAACATGTTAAAATTAGAACTACCATATGATCCAACTATCCTTCTACTCAAACATTTCAAAGGAAATGAAAACAATATGTAAAAGTGATATAAGTAGTCTTATGTTTTCGGCAACAGTCCTTCATTATAAAACCCAAGAAATAACCTGTTTATATGTTTATCAGCTGTTGACCTGACAAAGAAACTGTGATGTTTAACTCTTTGGAACAGTTTTCACTCATAAAGTACAATGAAATCCTGTCATTTAAGATGCTATACATCGAACTGCAAACTACCATTGGTAGACTCTAAATCAAACACAAGTTCTGAATGGTCTTACTCATGGTATATTTATGAACTTGTTCTCATAGAAGCTGAAAATGGAGAGGTCAGAAGTATATAGAAAAGTTTATCAGTAGTCACTGTTATTTTTAAATAAGCATAAAAGTTCTGAGGCATTGGTTGCATAGAGGCATAATTATTGTTAATAAATTACATGTTGTGAATCTCAAAAGTCTTCAGTATTTTTATCATTGGACTGATAAGTATAAAGGTATTGATATTTTTAACCCAGTTTAGATATTATACCATTTGCATGTGAGAGAAACACCATATGGTAGCACATTAATATATATAGTTTCCATTATTTGCATCTTTATATATATACATATAGGCATATGTATATATATATATAGGCATATGTGTATATATATATTAGTTAACTACTTTTTAATTAGAAATAATGAATCTAAGCTTTTAGAAAAAATAAATGCAAGAGTAAAAAAGTGCTGAAACATGTGTAAACTTTAATGGCCAAATGAATCTTGCCAATGTCATCTCAGACACACTAGAGCCTGTATATGTGAGGATGGAAACCAGATTGAGAATGGAGGAGCCATGTGATAACGTTTTTGAGTCACTGTAGCTGGTATCAAGAGGCCCTGATCTCTACATTCTCATATTTTACATCCCCTGCAACACTACAATTTGTGGCTTCATTGATTACACTTCTCTGAAATTAAATCCACCCTCCCCAATAATCTTATTAATTTGCTCAAGCTACTATAATAGAATGGTCCAGACTGACTGGCCCAAGGGAAATATCCCTTCTTACAATTTAGGAGAAAAAGGCCCATGGTAAAGGAGTCAGCATGGATTCTGATGTGACTTCTCTTCCTGTCCTACAGTTGGATGCCCTCTGGCCTTGTGTTGCCATTGATTTTCTTCTGCACTGATACATCTCTAGGGTCTATTTCTTTTTTCATATTGGGTATCTTATTGCAAGAGGGTTATTATCATATACTCACTTAAAGGAGCTGTTTTAAATAAGTTCAGATTGGAGCTTGGGATTTAAAAAATGAATTCTGGGGGGACAAATAAAACAATTCAAAACATCATTGTACATTTTTGTGCTCTGTTGCAATAGAGTGATCTTTACAAGGAGGAGACTATTCTAAAATCTAGCCATCTATATAAAACCCTTCCTATGTTTCTCAAACACAGTGAGACTTGGAAAAATCAATTTGAGCAAAGGAACAGATAGTATGCTAAACACATACAAAGTTAAAAGTGTGTGTGCAAGCACAGCCTCAAGGAAAGTGATATTGAAAATAAAATTATTGTTCACTGAAAACTGATTAGTGATCATTGAAATTCACTTAATGTATGAAATTGGGGTAATGATTTATCTGGATGCTTCAAAATGACTGGGGCTGTTTGACATATGAGCCAGAATATCGAGCAAATGGAGCTACCTCCAAACAAGAAAGGCACAACAGTAGTTTCTTTTGTGTAACAGCTAGATGTAGACAAGAACGGAAGTCATTGACTGGTGCTTGAACAGAGATGTGAGGGAGAAGCAAAACAATATTTATTAACATTACAGGTTCTAGGCATGACACCAGAACAGAGGGCATATTTAAAATGTCCAAATCAAAATCCGTGAGGATCTTTTGAAGTGCTCACAACAGCCTACATCTCTAAGGCTCCTCCTGGTTTTAGGTTGGCCTCTAAGGTTAGTTCAGAGTGATACCCCAGTATCTGCTTTTAAGCACATTGACAGAAGCTTGAGTATCTGTAGTCAGCATGAGATCAATCCTTCCCAGGTGAGTTCCAGATTGACAGAAAAAAAAACCTTAGCTATTATTATTAAAGCAATAGCAGGTTTGACTTGTCTCTCTTGACTCTAGTTACGTATTATAGTGACTCACATTTGAAGTCTTATATTTTGGGAGCATTTTTTTGAAGTCTTATATTTTGGGAGCATCAGAAAGTCATTAGTAATAGCTGGCTAAATGATTTAATCTAGTCTCATGTCTAGCAAGTGTGATTCCTTGGAGTGTTTCAGAAACATACCAGTCACTTTAATCATTGACCACACTTTACAACCGGTTGTGTAAGGCCATAAAGGTGGCTCGAGTCAATCACTCAGTTTTTACTCTTAAGGCCAGTAGAAGACTTCCTCCTCAAGAGTCCCTTGGGTTTGAGAGGAACCTCTGGCTCCTCCATCTATTCTTTTACCAGTTCTCCATTTATATGAGGATAGTTCAAAGACCTTTCTTGACCTTAGCATCACTTGAAAGAATGGAGTAAGGTTTCCCTGAGCAAGAGAACAAGTATTTCTCCATAGTTAGTATCATTTTGAGGATGCCCATAATCTCCTCAGACCTAGCTTGGTGTTCACAACATCCACCAGAATTCACCGGAGAAAGCTCTGTCAAAGCTTTGACGCTGGAGTTTATCTTGCACTTGCATAACCAAGCAGAAACCATGCCTTTGGCAATTTACATCCTTCCACCCCTTCATCCTTTCCCTCTTCACTCTGATTGTGGCCCTTATGTGATGGTGTCCTATATTATGTGCATCTTAGTACCCTAAAATCAAAGAAGACTTTGGAGTCCTCAGTCAGTATTTTTTTTTTAACTTCCAGGATGACCAGGCCAACTAAGTACTACTTACTTACTGCTTGTGGGTTTTTTTCTTTGATCTTGTATATAAGACATACCTGGTCACAATGTTTTTTCTTCTGTTCTCCTCCATTGCTGAGAAACATTCCATCCTGGCAGGCTATACAGATTAGAAATGGAGCCTTTCACTGGAGCCGGCTGGAGCCACTGCAGTGTTGGTAGGAGAACCCTCCCTCAAAGGAGAAAATCTAAACAGTTTCCTTGATAATTTTGAATTGTAGTCATACCCCAAATAGTTGGAAAAGATTACTTGTAGTGTCACATGAAGAATACATGAACAAAGCCAAAATAAATCCACAGGGCAGTTTTGTTTCTATGCGGCTAGGGAGCAGAGTCCGGCTTTGACTTTGGTAGATCAAGTCTGTTCAATGTCCTGAATCGATGAGAAAGGTCAGTCTGCATCCGAGAAGCCTTTCCAAATCCTTCCCTAGCTCAATGTTTTTAAAAAATAAATTTTACATGTTCAAAATATATTAAAAAAAATAAAAATAAAAATAAATAAATAATGAAATAGCATATGTGCCTGTAAGGATTTCAACAATGGGAAAAAGATGTGCTCAGGGTTGTGTCTGTGTGCCTCACCTTTCACGTAGGCACTACACAGGAAAATTTTAAGATTTGTTTGTTTGTTTGTTTATTGTATACAAGTACAGTGTATACAGGAAACATCCAGTCATCAGATTCCATTACAGATGGTTGTGAGCCATCATGTGGTTGCTGGGAATTGAACTCAGGACCTCTGGAAGAGCAGTCAGTGCTCTTAACCATTGAGCCATACACATACTACACCTTGTTCATAGCAGCCTTATTTATAATAGCCAGAAACTGGAAACAACCCAGATGTCCCTCAACAGAGGAATGGATACAGAAAGTGTGGTACATCTACACAATGGAGTACTACTCAGCTATTAAAAACAATGAATTTATGAAATTCTTAGGGAAATGGATGGATCTGGAGAGTATCATCCTGAGTGAGGTAACCCAATCACAAAAGATCACACATGGTATGCATTCTCTGATAAGTGGTTATTAGCCCAGAAGTTTGGAATACAGGAAGAACGACCCACAAACCACAAGAAACTTAAGAAGAAGGAAGACTAAAAGGTGGACATTTCATTCCTTCTTAAAAAGGGGAATCAAACACCCACAGAAGGAGTGGCAGAGATTAACTATGGAGCAGAGACTGAAGGAAGGACAAGCATATAGCTATCTCCTAAGAGGCTCTGACAATACCTGACTAATACAGATGTAGAGGCTCACAACCATTCATTGAACTGAGTACACTGTCCCCAATGAAGGAGTTAGAGAAAGGTTCTATGGAGCTGAAGGGTTTGCAGTCCCTTAGGACAAACAACAATTACTAACTAGTACCCTCAGAGCTCCCAGGGACCCAACCACCAATCAAGGACTATACAGGGTGGGATTGAATGTACTGGCAGCAGGTGTATAGTAGAGGATTGCAAATTTGATCATCAATAGGAGGAAAGGACCTCGGCCTTGTGAAGGTTTTGTGCCCCAGTGTTGGGGAGTGCCAGGGCCAATAAGTGGGAGAGGGTGGGGTGACAGGCATGGGGAGGGGGGAGGCAACAGGGGTTTGTTCTTGTTGTTTTTCTTTGTTTGTTTGTTTGTTTTGGAGGGGAACCTGGGAAAGGGAAAATTTACATGTAAATAAAGAAAATATCTAATAAAAAATTTAAAAAAAAAAGAAAATTTTAAATTCATCAACATAGAGAGCCACAAGGAGAACTAAATGCTTGCAAATGTGAAAAAGGTCATTTTACCTTAACTATATGATTTAAATAAACTCCTTTCCAAATGTACTAAGACAAATAAAAATAAATAAGTAGATAACTAAATAAATATAGAAATAAGTCAAATTTTTTGAACAAAAAAGTACAATGACTCCTAAACTTCCAAAAAAAAAAAAAATCTGAGCTGGGCAGTGGTGGCTCATGCCTTTAATCCTAGCACTTGGGAAGCAGAGGCAGGTGGATTTCTGAGTTCGAGGCCAGGTTGGTCTACAGAGTGAGTTCCAGGACAGCCATGGCTACAAAGAGAAACCCTGTCTCGAAAAATAAAAATAAAAACAAAAACAAAAACAAAAAAATCTGTAATAGGAAAGTAATTATTCAAATTTCTGAAAATAAAGGAAACTGTAAACTATTCTAGATATCGGAATCTATTTTCATGTGCACAACTTCAAAAATTGAATCCATATCAAAAATTACATGAATAAAGAGGAATCTGTTGTATAATTGTCTTTTCCTTCCAAACATTTGAACTTTTTTAAAGATAAAATATGCTAAAATTAATCGAGACCATTCTTTGGATTTTAAGCTCACTCCTAATCACACAATACGGGCACTTATTTCATTGTCATCTGGAATTGATGAGACTGCTAGATGCTAATTTGAGGGTGTCACTAGTAACCATTTTTGGAGTAAAGATTGATTTGAATAACAGTGGGTTTTCCTTGCGGTAAAGTAGAAATACAATTAGAGGGAGATACTCATAATTTATCTCAGCTTTATGTAAAAATATTATCAAAATGGGAAAGAGCAACTACCAAATGCTAAAATGGGCCAAGAATTCCAAATCTCCTGTCAGGTTTAAATATGAACATGAATCAAATTATTCTATGTTAGTTTGTCTACAAAATGCACATAAAATAGTCATTCAATAAGGGGGTTCACAACATATGCTCCAAGATAGGTCTGGGTAACTGTCCTCAATAAGCCACATGGGAGAAGACACAAAGAGTAATCCATCCCTTCAATTCCATTGTTAGCATTCTGAAAAGATTTTCATAGAGGGCCAAATATATACATGCCTATGCAGTCCTGGTCCAGAGTAGACACATGTAGCAATGACCTATTATTCTCTGTGCTTTAGTCTCCATGTGTAAGATAGTCTGGCAAATTATTGAAACTGTCCAAAGTCTTATTCTTGGAGACAAATCCCCCTCTGGCTCATGTCTTTTCTTTTCTCAACACTAGATCCCACAGGAAATTTCCAATTTTTTCAAGTCTGATGGTCAAATTGCGAGACACAGTGTCTCTTTGATACATCTTCATTTTTGTCAGAATGGTTGCAGTTGCTGTTATTTATATTTAGATTGGTATTTATATTTAATTCGTCTGCTAAGACCTGGAGACACATTTGGTAATGTTGCTTAAGAATGAAAGCACTCAGAAGTCAGATCATTTAGAAAATGTCATACTTTGCAGAAGCATCAATAGTGCCATTATCCAGCCTGATAAAAAATTTAGGCAACTATAATAGCTAGTCTTCAGGGTGAAGATGCATCTTTAAGAACTTTCAAAACTTTCAAAACTTGCAAGAATATATTTCTTTGCCTTGTAAATTGACTAGTAAATTATATAAACTGAAACCACTTTATTTCATGCTAATTCAGACCAAAATGTTTAGCAAACAAGTTGCTTGCCTAACACACACACACACACACACACACACACACACACACA
>JADRCD010193911.1:0-17597 GCA_019843815.1 Montemys delectorum
TCTATCTATCTATCTATCTATCTATCTATCTATCTATCTATCATCTATTATCTACCTATTTATATATCATCTATCTATCATCTATCATCTATCTATCGTCTATCTTCTATCTATCCATCATCTACCTATTAATCAATCATCTATCTGTTTGTCTATCATATGTCTATCTACCTATTAATACACCCTGCTGGCTCTATCTGAGCCCTTTGTTTTCATGAAGTATCATCCAAGCCCGTGTTTCATGCCCTTGAGTAGTCTGTCTTATTCTTTAGGCACAGTGTCGTCTGTCTCTCTATGTATGCTGTCTCCCACTAAACACTGGTTTCCCTCCCTCACACTCCTGCTTACTGCTCTCCCCCATGGCCCACTGTTTGTGATCATTAGTAATTGGGTTTGTCATAAAAAGAGTGGGTCTGTCAGTCATTATCTTGTGTCTTTTCTGTGCCCCGTGGATTTTTCTTGCCAAGTGTCTCAGTCAGGGTTTCTATTCCTGCACAAACATGATGACCAAGAAGCAAGTTGGGGAGGAAAGAGTTTATTCAGCTTACTTCCACATGGCTGTTGATCACCAGAGGAAGTCAGAACTGGAACTCAAGCAGGTCAGAAAGCAGGAGCTGACACAGAGGCCATGGAGGGATGTTCCTTACTGGCTTGCTTCTCCTGGCTTGCTCAGCCTGCTCTCTTATAGAACCCAAGACTTCCAGCCCAAGGATGCCACCACCCACAAGGGGCCCTACCCCCTTGATCACTAATTGAGAAAATGCCCCACAGCTGGATCTCATGGAGGCACTTCCCCAACTGAAGCTCCCTTCTCTGTGATAACTCCAGCCTGTGTCAACTTGACACACAAAGCCAGCCAGTACACCAAGCGTTCTAGAATCTTCCAACCCTATCTACCTTGGCATTCCTTTCATGGGAGAAAAATAATCTCCTATTGCTTAAGCCAATCTGCCGTGTGCTCCTATTTGCAATCTAGCTCATCCGTCTGGCTTAAATTTTTTTTTTTTTTATTCCTATGTTTTTTTCACCCTGGGACTACCTGAGTATGAGCATCCCCAGGGTGATCACTCAAAAACTAGAGGGAAATCGGACAGGTGAAAGTCACTGGCGAGCTCTGATGCTCAGCACTAAAGCAAAGTAGGGACATCATCACTACCCAGACAGCTGTGGAGGGTGAGAGGGAGGCTAAGGGCTCGTGGGGCCTTACAAGAAGCATCGTGAAACGTATGGCCTTGTCATGCTGGTCCTTGGCATCCCACATGCTCCACACTATGCCCTTCGGCCATGAAGCCTCCGCGTCCCAGCATTCTATCCTGTTTCATACAGATTCTGACCTTTCCCACACAGTGCATCCGGTCCACACGATGCCAGGACTGCAGGCAGGCTAGCACTGTGTTTTTCTGTAGTCAGCGGGAGAAGTTTAACTCCGGGATGGGCTGTGGGGACTGAGGTTCACAGGAGGGAACAGCTTATCGCTCCACGGCTGAGTAGTGCTCTTATTTCTGGACCCTGCCTCCCTCCTGCCAAGCCTCCGGTCTCCATTTGCTCTGGTCTGAGACCATGCTTCTGTGGACCCACCATACCCTAGCTGACTGATCATTTCTGTTTCATTATGTGTGTACTTGGCTCAGCCATGTGGTCAGACATCACCTAGAACGGTGCTTCTCAACCTTCCTAATGCTGCAACCCCTTAATACAGTTCCTCATGTTCCGGTGACCCCCAACCATACGATTATTTTCATTGCTACTTCATAACTGCAATTTCGCTACTATTATGAATTGTAATGTAGCTGGTGAGATGGCTCAGCAGTTAAGAGCACTGACTGCTTTTCCAAAGGTCCTGAGTTCAAATCCCAGCAACCACATGGTGACTTACAACCATCTGTAATGAGATCTGACGCCCTCTTCTGGTGTGTCTGAAGACAGCTACAGTATACTTAGATATAATGAATTGTAATGTAAATATCTGTGATTTACAGAGGCCTTTCAGGGGTCATGACCCACAGGTTGAGAACCACTGACCTAGAATGATGGTTCAGAGAGGTATTTTGAGATGTGCTTAACACTGGATTTGGTTGACTTTCAATAAATCCGATGACATTGTGTGATGGAGACCCTCGATGAGCGGTCTACCTCCAGATGGCCTTTGGATGTGAGCCACCAAACCTGCTCTTCCCCGGATCTCCAGCTTGATTGTTGCCCTATTTAATCCAGGTATGCCAGGCCCATTCTTTGAAGTAAACACCAACTATACCCAAAGACAGAGATAGGAATACCCTACCGGTTTTGTGTCTTTGGTGAACTCTGACCGAGACATTATCCAGGGTGATATGGTTTCAGTGAGAGTCTTCCATAGTCTTTAGCATTTGAGAATTTGGTCCCCAATGGGTGGTGCTATTTGGGGATGTTTAGGAAGTGTGGCCTTATAGGAAGTATGTCCCTGGGGGCAGGCTTTAAGTGTTTAAACACTTTTGTCCTTTCTGGTTTGCTCTTTCTGATTTCTGCTTGCAGTTCAAGATATGAAGCCTCCACTTTCTGCTTTAGCCACCATGCCTGCTGCTCCCTGGCAGTCCTCCCCACCATGACTGACTCTCACCCATCTAGATAAGCAAGCCACTGTTATAAATTATCTTGGTCATGGTGTTTTATCACAGCAACAGAAAAGGAGCTAGTACAGGCACTTGCCTCCTTCAAGTCATAATGAGGACCCATGTAGCCACAAAAACAAAAACAAAAACAAAAAACCAATAAGCAAGCCACAAGCCAGGGCAGTCTCCCAAACGCTCAGCACTCTTCAAAACTGCCAGGGCAACCCAAACAGGCAGCAGTCACAGCTGTGATGGGACAGCTGCATGCTATGTGATGCCAGGTGCCATCCTAGAGCAAGGAAAAAAATAAAAAGCCTTAGGCAGAAACTAAAGAAATGTGGATCAACAGACATTCCAACAATAGCGACACTCACCAAGTGTGATAACGGACCACACTAGCATAACCCACAGGTGGGGTTGAGGGATCTGCATGAGGCTATGAGGTCTCTTCGTGGTATCTTGATGATTTTCCTGAACATCTAAGACTGTTTTAAAATAAAAGTTTATAACCAGGTGGTAGTGGCACACGCCTTTAATCCCAGCACTTGGGAGGCAGAGGCAGGTGGATTTCTGAGTTCGAGGCCAGCCTGGGCTATAGAGTGAGTTCCAGAATAGCCAGGGCTACACAGAAAAACCCTGTTTCGAAAAACCAAAAAAAAAAAAAAAAGTTTATTATGAAAACATTGATTATCATCCTGGTTGTTGTTGTTGTTGTTGCTATTGATGATGATGATGATAATGATGATGATGATGTTGATGATGCTGCTGTTTGAAGCTGATGCCGTGGTTGATGTTGATGTGGTTGTTATTGTCATCATTCTCAGCATTTTATCAACTTTGCAGAAGCTAGAGTCATCTGAGAAGATGGAGCCACGACTCAGAAAATGCTTGGTCTCCAGACCAGATTGGGGGTGGGTGGGGTGGTATTTTCGTGATCAGTGACTGATGCGGGAGGGCTCGGGACGCTAGGCAGAGTGATCCTTGGGCAGGTGGTCATGTGCGTATCATTCCCCAGCCCTTGACTTTGAGCACAGTTTTGTATTTAAGCCCCAGGTCTCATCTTCCTATGCTGTGTGCCTAAGGCTGCAGCACAGTCACCATCGGCCATTTTCATGTGACTGCAGGCATAATGACTTTGCAAAATGCCAGGGCTTAGAAATGTATTTCCTAGCACTTTCAAAAGCCATTAACCTTTTCCCCAGAAGAAGAACGATGAAAGCTTGCTTGTAATTGTCTGCAGGCCAGCTGTGCCTTCATCTTTGACCATTTCCTTTCTGAGGAATCAACCTTGTCACTTTGGTATCCTTCAAATAAAGAAATAAAGTCAGGTATTCAGGTAATGGGGTTCACGTTTAGGTTCATGATGTGGGCTGGATGGATGAAGATGGATGGGAAACAGCCAGGATAGTTTTGATGGCCTTCCACTAGTGGTGCCTTTGTTTTCTAGTCGAGGTTACCACCCTGAATAATGGTGCTGTATTGTGGAAACTAAAGTTCCCCACTGGGCTTCAGGAACTCTTAGAAAGGGGATGGAGAGATGGCTCCAGTATAAAAGCTGACACTGTTCTTATGGAGGATCCAGTCAGTTACCAGCATCCACGGTGGGTGGCTCACAAGCACTTAATACTTTAGCTCCAGCTTTTTTATTTTTTTTTTTTTTTTTTTCGTTTTGTTTTGTTTTGTTTTTCAAGACAGGGTTTCTCTGTGTAGCCCTGGCTGTCCTAGAACTCACTCTGTAGATCAGGCTGACCTCCAACTCAGAAATCCACTGTCTCTGCCTCCCAAGTGCTGGGATTAAAGGTGTGCGCCACCACTGTCCAGCTAGCTCCAGCTTTTTGTTTGTTTATGTGTGTGGGGGTAAATTCTTGCCTACTACTATATTCATACAGAGGTCAGAGGGCAGCTAGAGGGAGTTGATTCTCTCCCTCAACCACCTGATGGCCTGAGATCAAACTCAGGCCATCAGACTTGGTGGCAAGTGACCTTATCTGCTGAGTCACCTTGACAGCCCCGAATTTTTCCCTTATCTCTGGCTCTGACACCTCTCCAAGATCTGACACCTCTTCAGATCAAGTGTTTGTCTACACTCCTGATGCTTCCCCAGAAACCAATAGCATCCCCAAGCTTGCCATTGTCCAGATAGCTGCTGTCAGCCTCCTCTCCCGTGAGTCTGCCCTTTCGCCTACACTGATCATTTTTCTTTCTCGATCCCCACACTGGAAGATTCTAACACATTCTCCAAAATATTCACAAAGTCATCTAGTGCCATCTCTATCATGACCATCTTGGTTGGAGGCACAACAGATCAACACTGGGCCCCTAGCAATATCTGGTCCCTTTGATTCCATTCTTGCTTTTGCCGTTGTAATGGAGTCTTACATTGTAGCCACTGGTGGGACCCCGGATTAAGCCATGGCAGTCTGCAGTGTAAACTTGGTAGATCTAAGGAATGCAAACAAAATCCCGATGCGTGCCCCTGGCCTGGGGGTGACCTGGATTTGGCTCCCTCTGGGGTTCATTTTATTCTTCGTCTCAGTTCTTTCTCTTCCCAGTTTTATCTCTGGGCTCCCATGATCCTTCCTTCTGAGGGCCTTTACATGTGCTCTTCTTTGTGCCTGGAACATTCCATTTACATTTCAATTTATCTTGCAAGAATCTTTGTGTTCTGCTAAATGCAATCTGGTCGCTGTCACCCCATACAGCTCCATGAGTAGCCCCTCTCCTTTGCTGGTCATTTTTTTTTTTTTCAGTCAACACTTGCTTGCTTATTAGCTGTTTCGTGGAATACAACAGAGATTCAGACGGACTGAGGGCCTTTTCTAGAAGCCAAAGCAGAATCTGGTAAAGTTATGTTGAACTTGAGACTCTGTCTCAGCTTTGGGAGATGAGATTAGTACTCACTGCCAACTTGATGCTTCCCCAGGACCTAGAATCACCTAGGGGACCAGCCTCTGGGTATGTGTGTGAGGTGGGAAGACCTAATACAAATGTGGGTAGTGCCATCCCATGGCTTGGGGCTCTGGACTGAAGCAAAAAGGAGAAAAATGAGCCGAGCACCTACGCTCATCTTTATTTCCCGGCCATGGATAAAATGTGACCAACTGTCTCGTACTCCTGTCCCAATGCTTTCTCCACCATGATGGAGAGGATCCTCAAACTGGGAGGCAAAATAAACCTTTAATTCCTTATTCTGCTTCTTGTCAGGTATTTGGTCACAGCCATGAGAAAAATACCTAGTACAAATGGCTTCATAACTGTATTGCTTCATTGCGTTCAAGTATGTTCATAGCAGAGCAGGACTTGATGGTCCGTACCTATAATCCTAGCACCCAGGAAGCTGACCAGGTAGATCAAGAATTCAAGGCTAGCCTAAGCTACCCAGCAAGCTCGAGGCTGAGTCTTATAGCAAGACCCTGTCTCAAGTGACAGCAACAACACAACCAAGCAGACAGAAATGTCTGCATGCCTTGGTCCTCAGCCTTTGCCTTCTTGCTCATCAAAGATGTCTCCATGGTGAGATGAGAGAGAAGTGGCTGTTCTTGTGGTTGCCAGCAAACATGCGGCGGAGGGGGATGTGGGCAGCCTCAGCCTGCAAGGTAGCTAAAACTCGGATACCTGACTGGGATCTCTTTTATCAAAGCCATGAGCCCAGAGGAGCCATTGCTTAGAACCATCTTAAGTCTATACTTCAAACCTGAAATCTAGCCGGGCGTTGGTGGCATACGCTGCCTTTAATCTCAGCACTTGGGAGGCAGAGGCAGGCGGATTTCTGAGTTCGAGGCCAGCCTGGTCTATAGAGTGAGTTCCAGGACAGCCAGGGCTACACAGAGAAACCCTGTCTCAAAAAACAAAAAACAAAACAAAAAAAAAAAAACCAAAAAAAACAAAACAAACAAACAAAAAAACCTGAAAACTACTACAGCAGAGCGTTTGTGACCAACTCTTGGTTATTTCCCACCATTTGATCCATCTCCACCAATAGATGCACAGTGTGGCTTTGAGGACGTTACATGCTACTGTGGTACAGAAAATCAATGCCCCTGCTAAATTCTATGGAAAGGGGGAAAAAAAAAAAACCTAAAGTGGCTCTAAGAAATGAAATATCACCCTCATCTGATTTAGCGGGACCCAGGTTCCAGCTTGCTTTGAGTCTGGGTTTTGTTTTGTTTTAAATAACAAGACAATGGATATTAAAGGCTTTTTTCTCAGCTAGATACATTTGTCATTAATTACAATCCTAGAAAAGGCTTACCCGTTATCAACACAGATTGCTTACCTTCATTTAACTCCCCTTTACCGTCTTTGCCCGTGTCTCTTTCTTATTTTTGAGTCATCTGTAATAATTTGTTCAGTAAGGTGATCTGTCTGCTCATTATTGGAGTCCTTGTGCATCTGAGGCCATTTCCCTAACAGAAGAAAATGTGGTTGCAGGACAATTTCTGATCCATGGAAAAAATCAAATTATATTGTGATTGCATCTATTATCCCAGCAAATCTCAGAGCTTTGTAACTCTTTAACTGTGAATCAATCTTCCTTCTTCCCTTCTTTTTCTGTTTAAAACATTATTTTGATGCCAAATTAAATCACTCTGGGGATAGCTTATGCAGCGGTGAGATGCATTAAGCTGCCATACCCATGTTAACGTGCTTAGCATTCTGTCTAAGTCATTTATCACATTAACAACACAATATTGTGACATTTACTCAGCCTTCCGTTTGTCTGGTGTCCAGTGTACAGTGCTAATTAATTCACAGCTAATACTGGCCACTTCCCATCTGTTTCTACTGCTGCCACTATCCCTGAGATAGGAGACCCTGACAAAGACTCAGCTACTTTATTCCTGGTCTTTTATCAATTTACATTTTGACTTTGGCTTTGGGGTTGCCTCTGTCAGCAGCTAGACAGACTGAGAATCTGCCATCCTCATGATTGCCTGCTGTGGCCCCATCTCTTGCTTCTTCAATCAAGACTTGATGCCTGTAAGAGGTGCCAGGGAGACCACATATGTGGTCATATAGGACTTGGCCCAGGATCTAACCACACAACAGGGAGCCAACAATTTAGATTTTGTTCCCACCCAGTTGATGTGTGATGCCCTTGATCGAGGGCCAGCATCTAGGAGTCTGGGTGTCATCTCCCTGCTGGGATAAGTTTCTATCCCATTAGGTTACCCTGAGCTGGTCCTCAGCCAGTTTGCTGGAATGTCCTTCACCTCTACAGAGAACAGAATGGAAGATTTTATGATAAGAAGTTATTGTAACTTGTATAAGTTACTTATGTCCTCTTTTTCTTTCCGATTATGGACATGCTGGCCATTGGGTCCACACACCTTCCTCTACCATGACTAAAGTGAACACAATGGGACCATCTCACACCAGCGATGCCTGGGGAATCACTGCAGAGGGCTCAGGTTCCTCCTTCAGTCTAGCTGGTAAAGGAACATGCCTCTACTTAACTGAGTTGTTGTTGTTGTTGTTGCTCTTCCTCCTCCTCCTCCTCTTCCTCCTCCTCTTCCTCCTCCTCCTCCTCCTCCTCCTCCTCCTTCTTCTTCTTCTTCTTCTTCTTCTTCTTTCCTCCTTCTCCTATTCCTTCTCCTCCTTCAGTTTTTGCTTTTATATCCTGAATGCTGAGATCAAAGGAGTGTGCCACCATGCCAAGTTTTTTCTTTTTAAAAATATTTAAACTTAAAAAAATGTTTTATTGATAATTTCATACTTGAGTACAGTATTCACACAATTTCTGTCCCTTCCTCTCTCCTTTTCAACTCCTCCCCATTCTCTCAAATTCATGAGCTCTTCTTTTGTTATTAGTCATATATATGTGTGTGTGTGTGTGTTGCATATGTATTATATCTCCTGTTGAGTCCAGTTAGAGCTGCACATGTGTATGTATATATGTTTAGGGATGAGCACTTGGGATTGCATAACGTAACAGAGGCTTGTCCCACGAGAAGACTGACTCTCTGTGTCTTAGCAGCTTTTAGTTACCTATAGATTTCATCTAGGGATAGGGCCTTCTGGGAGAAAGCAATCAGAAGTCCTACCCGAGAGCTTTGGGATTATGTAGACCACCTTAAACCTCTGAGATCCATTAGGACCCAATACACAGCTATGACTCCTATGACAAACCACAATGGAGACGAGCATGGCAAGATGCCCCCAAGGCTACAATAGTGACATTTACACCTTGGGGGCAACACAGTTGTCTAAATCCACTGAGTTAGGAGGAGATTTGTGGTTGGTACTATAAATGTAGCCAACTCCTTCTGGCTGGTGAGACCACAGATCCTAAAGGAGAACCTATTACTGTCACTTTTCCTACACCAGTAGAATTCCTAGCTGCATCCTAAACACTTTCCCATATCCCTACACCCCTGTGTCACCCCTGTGTCAAAGAAGCTTTTCTAGTAGCAGATGGAGACTATTACACTGAATCCCATAACGGACTGAGTTGCTTTTGACTCTGTTCATCCCATTCACTGAGAAACCTTCATCTCTAGATGAGCACCGCCTCATATTTTCTGAGGCCAGCCCATTGCCTCTCGATTTCAACACGAAAGGGTGGGGAAATCCAAGGGCCTGTGTAGGGCACAGTGGGAGGAGCAGACAGGCCCTGCTCATTCCATTTTTTTTCTGCCAAGAACTGAGGTCCAAATCAGTTTAGGACTCAGAGAGCAGATGATCCACTGATGAAAGATTGGTGCCCCAGACCTTTGTCTCCCAAAGGCCCTGATGCCAGTAGCACCTGGGAACTTCCTACAAGCACCAAGACATCCTAAGTTCATCGTCATGTCTATATACCTGAGAGATTTGGGATTAAACCCCTGAGATCTGTTAGGGCCCTATGGATACTAGGTAGTTCTAAACTCACAGGGCAGGCAGGAGCCCAGGTCTACAGAGTAAGTGAATGGCTTTATTGAAGCACACAGAACCAGGTACATCCTGTGTGTTCCCTCCAGAAGAAGAGCAGGTATGCTGTTACATCATGGGGAAGTTTGAATTCAACATGGCCTGAATGTCCTAATGACTTGCTCAAGATGCAAATCTTACCACGCCACCCTGAAGACGAAACTCCTCACAGATAAGTTTCTAGTGACTCCAGGCATATTTAACTAGTGGCTCAACACTCTGATCAATTAAAATTCGTTGCATCTTCCCTTTGGTCTCAGGACTTTCTATTCGAAGCCCAAGTTAAGGCTGCGTGTTGGACACTTAACACAAAAACCGTAGGCTGAGATAGAAAGTCTTGGAAGCTCGTGATCTTAGGACGAGCATCTATGCAAGCTGAGCACTGCTGTGAATTTTCAGACTGTCTGGAGAATCATTTTATACAAGAGAAAAAAATGTGGCAGCCTTGTGTCTATAACACTGGGTGACTGGATTTATTGTTTTTATAGTTGGTAGTTAATAATTTTAAAGTTAATCTTAGTGTTTTGGAAAGATAATGTGTGTGTGAATACATGTGTCTGCAAGTATATGCAGTGGTCAGAGGTCAACACTGCATGTCTTCCTTAATACTGTGCCTCTCTTTTTTTTTTTTTTTCTTTTTTTTGAGACAGGGCCTCTCACTAAACCGTGAGCTTCCCCCATTCACCTAGGCTACCTGGGCAGTGAGTCCCCAGAGATTCTCCTATCTCTACTCCTCCTGCACTGGAATTACAGTTTCAGACTAACTGCACCCGGCTTTTTGTGTAGATGGGGGTTCCCACTCAGGCCCTCAAGCTTTGTATCAAGAATGTTACTGGCTGAGCTATCTCCCTAGCCAGTCTCAGTGCTTATATGCTTAAATCGGGTTCTTAAGGTACTGAAGCTGATGTGAGCCACACATAATGCACACATGTTGTTGGACCAACCACGGAAAAGGCAATTGGTCCTAATTAGAGAGTAAAAAGGCACTATTCAGAACACAGCTAAGAACAAATTCATATTTTTGTTTCATTTAAGAGCCAAATTTCTGAAAACCAGAATGGTGTCATTTGTATTCCTTTCCTAGAACAGGGGCTTCAGAAAAAGAATGTGAGCTATGCAGGGGAGAGCCAAGGAATGTGTGTGCCCCTTAGATGGACCTGCAGGTCAAAGGGAGACATTCCTGGAATCTGGCTTTGAAGGCAGAAATCAGTGTGATGGATGGATGGCGGGGAAACTTGAAAGGAAGCTAGGGCGGTGAGGCCAGGTTCCAGCAAGCCAGGGGCTTCCCCAGCCAGGGAGAGCTATGGCCTGATCGCAGATGGTGAATCACCTGCTTCAAGCTGTCCCTACACTTCTTGCACTCAGGAGCGGGTGCACGTGTGTGAGATTTCACCACGGTGACATGCCTGGAAGTGGAAGCACAGGGAGGGCATGGCAGGTGGCTGAGCAAGGGCCGCGGCGCTGGCCTGGCTGCCCCTCCCGCTGAGCCCTATACAGGCCCTTGGATTTCCCCACCCTTTCATGTTGAAATCGAGAGGCAATGGGCTGGCCTCAGCCTCAGTCTCCCAGGAGTTGGGTGTTCATCCAGAGATGCAGTTTTCTCAGTGAGGTCAGGTGAGAGCGGTTACACTGCAATGATGGGAAAGGATTGTTTGTGGGGGAAGACGGACTCATTGCCACTGCCTGGACAGCTGCTCTTCTGAGCCAAGGACAGAGCTCTAGAGTTCCTATAAGTCCCAGGCTCACACAGCCTGGCATCCAGGGCCTGGGTACACAGTGTTATGGCTGTTTTCCCTAACATGCCTTGCATTCCACAGAATCGACTCAGTGCCAGCTGCCCAGAGCCTCCTGTTTGTGACTATGAAGGCCCTCCCCACCTGAGGAGGACTGTGGTCTTAGCCTTCAGACACCCCCCCCCCCAGCTCAAAACCCAGCCTCTTTCAACTCCCAGGACCTAGGACACAATATACTGTCTTCTCCTAGCCCCTGACTGGGCTCACCCATCAAATTGATCCCACACACATAAGCTCCTCCCATACGTTATTATGTAATGGTTATCACCCTTTATAAGGACCAAGTGTCATATCTGGGAGAGGAACTCATGGACTGAAGCACACATAATGAGGGGTGGGGTGCTTGTTTTGCAGTACTAGGATTTAAACCCAGAACTTCAAAGATGCCAGTCAAATGCTGTATCCCTGAACAACATCCCATCTCACTGATGTGTTTTGTAGTAGAGTGAGGTATGGTGCAGTGGTAGGGGGTACATCAGCAGGCCCATGCTGAGGCATCCCTCATCCCAAGGTACCAACCATTCAATGGGTCTAGTATAGAATAGAGTTTATTTGGGGGCATGGGAAGGGGAGTTGAGAAGGGAGTAGAGACAGAGAAAGAGAGGAAAGAGAAGGACAGAGAGAGAAAGAGAAGAGAGAAGGCCAGCCAGGAACACGTGGAGAGGGGGGGAGGGGAAAAGGAGAAGGGGAGAGAGGGAGAAAGAGATCAGAGAGAGAACAGAGTCAGAGAGTTAGAGAGAGGGGGAGTGTGGAGCGCTGTTGCTGTGCCTTAAAGATCGAACTGGCCGAGCTGGAGCCCTTGGAGTAAACTGTTGCTATTTGGACCCGGGGGCGTGCCCACCAGTGGCCTGATTCTACGTCAATGCCTAGTAGCCTATGACTGTGTGAAACGTGGTATGGGCTCATGGGCGGTCCTACAAAAGGTATATAGTCAGACTCCTGGTGGGGCTCGGGGCCACTCTGCTGTAACCGTTAAGCAAGACATTCCTGAGTAAACTGTTGCTGGAAGGAAGTGGTGTGCTGGTCCTTCTTCCCTGTCGGTCAGGGTGTCGGCCCCGCGCAGGGGAGAGGCCAAACAGTTCCTTTTATAGCAAGCCAGGCCTACCTGGCTGTTACTAGGTAACTGTTGGACAGAATTCCTAGAAGGAATACCAACCCTACCAGCTCCATTTTTTATTGCAGTATTGTCTCTACCGAAGTCCATGCTGATGGACCAAGTAGAGCCTATTCATATAGGCCAGGCTAGACCCCATGTGCTGATAACCTACACTGTATAAAATGCTCCAGGCTCACTTACCCATATAAGCCCTTTTTTGAGTAGCCCAGCTTCTCTCCATTATCAGAGGATTTAATTTCTCTAATCTAAGAAGCGCAAAGCAGCACATCACTGTGGCCACCGTTTGTATTTCTCTGACTATTAATAATGTCACACTCATCTTTGTATTTTTATTCGGTAGCTCTCCCCTGTGATAATGACCCATGATTACATAAATGCATAGAGGAGCACATTCTGTACATATACACACACCTCTGTATACGTTCAGACACATCAGTCCATGCGTGTATGTATGTGATGATGTGTGGATACCTACTTACAATGCTCATGGACTTGTAGAAGTTAAAGTTTCATTCCGTACAATTATCGTTTACCAGTAACATATTTCACAACCTTTGTGTAAGAATGGAATGTCAGAACCTAGCCATTGCTTGGCAGCATCCCCCCCTGCCCCCTACAGATAGTGTCAGGTACCTACTGGGACATGGCAGACAGGATTTCTCACCTGGGAAGTGAATTAACATCAAAAGGTCTTGGTGTTGAGGCATTGGCACCACAGACCTGCTCCCTACCCACGTCCCTGCCTCCCTCTTTCCTGCAGGCTCTTGCTGTGACACCCCCACCGCCCTCAAAAGAAATAAGGAAAGACCCCCTCTTCTCCCAAGCAGGCTCTGAGTCTCTTTGGAGATCCTGCCATGCTGTGCCATCTGTTTCTGGTGCTGGGGCCTTACTCTCCTCCGAGTTCGGGCCATTCTGTGGTGTGGACTCCTGAAGTTCTGTCTTACTAATTCTCCCATTCAGCCCAGCCCCTCTGCAATGACCGTCAGGCGTCAGTAAATAGCCAGAACCATGTTGTTCGCCAGACACGAGGCTTTATATGTTCACTTTTACTCCTTGTGTGAGCCAGGAACATCTCTGTCCCGTCTTAGAAAAAGTTATTGCTTTGGAGAGAAACGCTTGGCCCATGAAACAGCTAGGTAGGTAGTAGCGGAGCGCGAGGCTGAGCGCAGTTTGTCTGACTCCGAGTTTGCTGTGATGGAAGTGGCTTACTTTGTTCACGAAGGTGTCATTGGTGCAGGGCAGGGCAGGGTCCGCCACCCTTTGTTCTCAGTCCAGACTTACTGGGCACCTGTCCTTTTGCCTATCCACAGTCCACCATGGCACAATGCTGTCCACTGAGGCCTGTCTCCAGCCCGACATCCCCAGAGGAGTGACTTAAGGCGCAGTACTGCCTTATGCCTCAGTGCAGAACACCCCAGCGCAGGAGGCGGTTGGATTTGTTTCTCCAGCTGTGGGGTAAATCCAGGCCAGTTTCTTTTCTAGGCCCACTATCAATGTGGCTTGCGCCTGTTTCCTCTCTGCAAACTTCACCTCATTTCTTACTGCGTCTGCACTTCCTTCTTTTGTGTAAGGAGTCCCCTATTTCCGGCCAAGCCTTATTTTTTTTTCTTTCCGTCAGTTACTAGTTACTGTTCAAACAAGTATGAGTTTCCCGCGTCCTTTAGAGCTGAGCCCAACAGCTTCATGGGACACTCCCAGACGGGGACATTCTCAGGGGACAGCATCTTTGTAGTCACTTTTCTTATGAGAAATTACCTCAGGCAGAGAATGAATCTAATGGAATTTCTTTCACAATCATTTTGAGAAAGTTTATTTTTTAATTTTAAATTAATTATTTTTTTTGGAAATTTCATACATGAGTACACTGTTTTACATCATCCCCCCATCTTTCCCTGCAACTTCTCCCCAAGTCTACCCTATGTCTTCTATAATTCATAACATTTCTTTAATTATTACTATATACCTGATACACACACACACACACACACACACACACACACACAACCTGCTGAGTGCATTTAGTGGTGCTCATATAAGGCTGACTGCTTGGGGCTGGATAACCTATCAGGGGATTGGTCCCTGGTAAGGACGGATTGTGCCTCTCAGCAGCCACTGATTGTCTGTAGGTCTTCATCTAGGGGAGGGGCCTTGTGAGATTTCCCTTATCCATGCTGGCATGCCAACTGGTGGTATCATTGTGCAGGTTTTGTTTAAGTGGCTAGATTATTGAGATTTCATGGGTATAGCTTCTTAGAAAGGTCATTTTATAAACTGATTTACCTAGGAACCAGAAGGTCTTTCCCTCCATAGAAATTGAGATAGACTGGGACTGTCTAATGATGGACTGTTTTTAATGAAAAATATAAATAGCAGTTCCCTCAATAATTACTCAGTTTTAAAATCATCCCAGTACACTGAAACACCAGTGGGTTTCAGGTATAGAGGGCAGTAACATATGCAGTAAGGAGAACATCCCTTTGTTCTAACCACTGCAGGAGTTGAATGCTAAACCTAACTTCTCTTGTTTGAACAAGTAAGCTGACAGCCTGGCTTCCCCCGAGTTGCTCCCCCACCCCCAGTGAGGACTCCATCAGACCTGGCATGCCTTTGAATACATGAGTAAAACCCCACCATAGAATTGACACCCCAGGAGCCCTCAACTTCTTCCACTTGCCTCTACAACAGTGGTTCTCAACCTCTCTAATGCCAAGACTCTTTAAATACACTTCCTCGTGTTGTGGTGACCTCCACAACTATAAAATTATCTTTGTTGCTACTTTATAACTGTAATTTTGCTACTGCTATGGGTTGTAATGCATATGTTATGAGATATATGATATATATATATATGTTTTGAGATAGAGGTTTGCCAAGTGGGTAGCGACCCACAGGTGGAGAACCGCTGGTCTGCAACCATGAGAGGATGGTAGGCCATGGAAACTGAGATGCAGAATCAGGTACTCACTAGAAACTGGAGCAACTAGATCCAGTGTGTGTACATTACCTTGTCCATTGCCCCTGTTGCTGTGCAGAGGAAACACGAAACAGAGAAAAGAAATAAGGAGCCTAGGCTTAGCAGGAGAGAGGACCATTCTCTAAACTCCTAGACTGAGGCACAGTCACGTTTATTTCTGGAATAGTCTCCTCCTGATGGGCACTAGTCAGGATACTGCTTTTTGTGACCTTTAAATTAGGAGTTTCTATGAGCAATTCCACCTTGCATTTGAGGAAACTGAGGCAGGGAGCAGGAGTAGGCAGGCTGCTTCAGGGAGCTGATGCTGAAGCCTGAAAGTAAAGGATCAAGGTCCCCAAGGATGGTCACGAGGACAGTTGCAATCCCCAGGGGATGATCTGTGGTCTGGGCGGAGAGCAAGCAGAGAGACTTTGTAGTCACTGCTCAGCCAGCCTCTCGTGCACGCTCAAACTCAACTGCCTATTCGGTGGACAGGGAGGCACTTCTGTATTTAGGGGATGTGCCAGATCTTAGGGGACATTCCCTGTGGTGGAAGGGATGCAAAACCCTGAGACTGAAGAACCTATGTGACGACCTGGAAGATGAGAGTGTGAAGGATGAAGAAGTAGGTAGGGATGGGTCCTGCTATCGTCCCTCATTTCCTCTGAGTGCCACGGCATGTGCGGCTCCAGTGAGGAAGTGACAGGGTCGTGCTCTGAATAACATAAAGATCCCTGGAGTTGGGGACAAGAGCTCTGGCTGCTTCTGATATCCCTGGGCTTCCTGAGCAGGCACTGCCAGTGGCCTAACTCCCCATGCCCCACCCAATCACATCTGGATGTCTCCCTTAGGAGGAGATAGGACAGCCAGTGGAGGGGTGAGCCCTTTCACTGTAGGGGAGTTTTACTTGTCCGGTGACCACAAATCTGGGATTAACTTATTGTTCTCACTGCCCTGTCATTTGTCCATGAGCATTAGTGTGGCCCTGTGCCTTACTGAGAATGCGGACAAACATCTATTAAGTTCTAGTTTTCCAGTAAATACTAGTATATTCATTTGGAGTTTGTTTCTTTAGATGGAAGCCAAATTGTGTGCTCTGCAAGCTTTTCAAATACTCCAAGGGAACAATGGAATTCATGACAGAATGAGAAAACAATTAACTATGGCAGGAAAGGGGGGCCCTTCACAGCACAGCCTTCAAGTGCTATTTTAATTGCAGGAGGAGAAATGTGGGGGGTCTCATCGTCACGAAGTCAGCCAGTGGAATGGTTTTCATCTTTTGTTTTTTGAATTTCGGAACAATGAAATGGCCCCAAATGTTTACACGGGAGTTGGAATTGTTCCACACGCGAACTATGACGTTGTGTCAGTACACTGTGATGTGGACATCTATCAGTCATCAGCATGAAGGAAGGAGAGGGGTCAAGGCAAAAAATTCTCAAGAGTCTCAGAATCCCAGAATCCAGTTAAGCCAAGCAGAAATCCCAGCACTTGGGGAGGTATAAGCAGGAGGGTCAGGAATTCAAGGCTGGAATGGACTATATGAGTCCTGGTTCAAAAAAAAAAAAAAAAAAAAATCAAATGACACAGTGATCAAGTGATTCTACCTGAGCATCTGTGGCTATGATCAGAGGATTGGGGTGGTCAACACGGCTTAGTAGGTAAAGGTGCTTGCTGCCAAGCCTGATGACCTGAGTTCTCACGTAGGTACACATACACACAAACACACAAGGGGAGGGGGGAGAGAGAGAGAGAGAGAGAGAGAGAGAGAGAGAGAGAGAGAGAGAGAGAGAGAGAGAGAGCCAAAGGAAGGAAGGAAACAAGCAGAAAAGCCAACTCTGGGATTTATTTTTATTTATTTATTTATTTTTTGGCCAGACTGGCTTGACTCTCACTCTGTACCCTTGGCTGGCCTCATACTCCTATCTGGGCCTCTGTAGTGCTGGGACTACTGTACTTAGCAGATCTAGCCTCTTTATTCAACAGTCAGATCACTCATAGCCCTTGAAAAGTTCTGAGATTGTGGATAGTGCTGAGATTATAGATGTCGGCTACTATGCCTGGCTCATGCAATTTCCGTTTAAAAATGTTTTACATTTATTTATGTATTCATTCATTCATTCATTCATTCAGTGTATGCATGTATGTGTGTGAGAGAGAAAGAGAGAAAGAGAGGGAAGGAGGGAGGGAGGGACAGAGGGGGAGAGAGAGAGAGAGAGAGAGAGAGAGAGAGAGAG
>JADRCD010193912.1:0-15122 GCA_019843815.1 Montemys delectorum
CACACACACACACACACACACACACACACACACACACACACATCCTGGCTAGGTCATGACACACAATGCAGTTTTTCAATTCATAGCAAAGATTAAAATAAAAAGTACTATTTTCAGAAATCGAATGAGAGGACTTGGTGATTGACTGGGCTTCTGTGTGAAGTCTCTGAGGTGAGTTAAGGATTAATCATAGATTCCTGGCTTGATGAGCCAGATAGAGAGGGTTGCCATTTCTTGAGATAGGAAATAGTGCTGTGAGGATACTCCCTTCAGAGGATGAGGAGTTTTGTGTGGACATGCTCAGTTTAATATCCCAATGATGTACAAGGGGAGTCCTGAAGGCCGTTAGTTACATGGGGCTGAAGTGGCAACACTGACGTCACATTCACTGTCAACAAGATAATAGTGGGACCTCAGAATGGACTGTAACCATCTCAGTGAGAGTGGATATAAATCATCAGGAAAATGGGTTCATGGAAGAGCTCCAAAACGGGTTATGTTTCAAGGGGAAGATGAGAACATGAGGCTACACAGGTAAATCATGAAATGTGGACCCGGGGTATGGATATAAGGGTGGGAGTGAGGTTTCCTGAGGCCAGGGAGTGGTTTCAAGACACCGTGCCTATTAACATAGAAACTGAGAATCAAGAGTTACATGGAAACTGGCTTTCCATTTGTACAGTGCAAGGAAGAACATTTTCAGATTTTGTGTGTATGTATGTGTGTGTGTGTGTGTCTGTGTGTGTGTGTGTGTGTGTGTGTGTGTGTGTGTGTGTGCACGCGCGCACGCACATGAGCGTGTGTGTTAGTGATTGGAATCCACTTTGGATATTGACTGCATATCACATGTTGATGAAGAGTTAAAAAAAAAAACTGACCTCAAATTCAGTAGCTCACTTGGTTACATGGACAAACATCATCTTGCCACAAAGATCATGATCTGGGATAATGGCAAGAGTGAGGTTCACATGTCAACCCCTCCTTTTCTTCTTCATTTATCCTGAATGGATACAGTAGCTGTTGTAACACCAGGAGCCTTTTTAGTTTCCTGATTATTTAAGAAGATTAAAAAGGTTACTATTCACATTTAGATAAGGAGCTAGGTGACTTGAAAGTTAGGCTTCTGCAATTCCTGTAGCCAAGAATGACTGTCAGTGGAGAGATGAGGACAGCGACCTACCCACAAAACTTTCTACCCAAAATGTGTCCTGCCTACAAGATGTGCAGGGACAAAGAGCAGAGATGGAGGGAATGGCCAGCCAATGACTAGTCCAAATGGAGACCCATCCCATGGGCAAGAACCAATCCCAGATACTACTAATGTTGTGACTCCAGACAGGAGCCTCGCATAACTGTCTTCTGGGGGGCATTGGTCTACCCAGCAGCCAATGGAAAGAGTCACAGACTCACAGTCAAACATTAGGTGGAGCTCAGGAGTCTTATGGAAGACTTGGGGGAAGGATTGTGAGACCCAAAGAAGACAGGGACTCCACAGGATGACAAACAGAGTTTACTAACCTGAAACTTTGGGGGGCACCCAGAGACTCCACTACCAGCCAGAGAGAGAGAGAGAGAGAGAGAGAGAGAGAGAGAGAGAGAGAGAGAGAGAGAGACAGCATGGGCTGGACTTAGGCCCCCTGCACATATGGAAGAGATGTGCAGTTTGGTCTTCGCGCAGGTCCTCAACAACTGGAGGAGGGGCTGTCTCTGATTCTGTTGCCTGCCTGTGGATCCCGTTCCCCTAACTGGGACACCTTGTCTAGCTTCAGTGGGAGAGGATGTGCCTAACACTATGTGACTTGTTGTGCAGGGGAGATGGGAGGGGAGAGTGTAGTGTATGAGGGAAATGAGAAGGGAGGAACAGGGGTAGGATCTGGGAGAGGGGATACTGGGAGGAGGGAGAGCTGATATTTGGATGTAAAGTGAATAAATAAAAAAAAATAAATGGAAAGTTAGGCTTTTAGCTTGTAAGACACCCATACTGACTTATGTTCCACAGCAGTTTGTAGCCAGCCACACTTGGAAGGGTAGTGACAGGCGCTATGCTTTATGGGAGCCCTTCTCTAGGGGAAGGTGTTATGTTTATATCATTTTACAGATGTGAATGCTGAGGCCCAGGGAGGTTGAGTAGTGGAGAAACTGGGACACACATCTCAGAAGTTCAGTTCTTAGCTTGCTTAGCTGGCTCGTCTATTGCTCCAGAGGTTAGCCTCTGATGGATGGGAACAGGATCCTGGAAAGCCTTTAATATGCTTAGAAACCAAAAATGGTTTAGGCATGAAATCTCTCTATAAAGATTTTTTTCCCCCTACGAATATAAAAGCAATTCACATTATCATTATGGCAATCGTGTGAGATGTAGAAATGTTGCAAAAACGCAAGATAAATCACTTTTAGTGAAGTTTTAACACAGGATTGGATGTCCTATAAAACTAAAGGATCACATTTTATAACTTCCTTTGAGGAGAGGGGAACCCACTGCGGGGATAAAATGCTCCTTTGGAGGAGGCAATGACTTATCTCTTAAGAAACAGTCCTACCATATGTGTATTCTATGTATATATACTATGAGGACTCACTCTACTTGCCAGACAATGGCCTGAGTCATGGCCTGGGTAGCATAGAGTGTGGACATCAGCTCCTTGCCCATCTTGTCTCTCAGCCCTCCGAGCCTCTGAAGGGCACTTCACTGGCAAGTCTATCCGCTCACATGTTGACTGAACTGTCTGTAGACCTGTTTAACTTGAGAACTATTCTGATAGCTGTGTGGTCTTTCTCCCCAGTACTGATTCCACAAGGACCCACTTTATTGCATTTTGGTAACTCTGAAAGTTTCGTTTTTGTTGTTGTCGTGGTTGTTCACGGGCTTACTCATTTGTTTAGTATATGAGTCTCCACTTGTGGGGTGAACAGTGGTGTGGTATGTAGGTGTAGTTATGAGGTCGTGATGTGTGAGTTTGCCTAGACTTGCTTCTGAATAGATAGCAGAGACTCAAAGACTCTGAAGGGATGCTTGCTTAGATGGAAAACGAGCTCCAATGGTCTCTCATACTAGGTATTAGCAGTGCTAGAAAATGCATCTGTTTATAAACACCGTGCTGAGAGATTCACTCTGAGTTATGTTGAAATATCATCTAGCTTACAAATAGAACTGCAGAAGCCTAACATTATAGATTAGGGGTGTTTTTCAAGGTCATACCTTAAGAAATAATCATAATTTATTACTCATTAAAGGTTTCTTGCTTATTTTGAATGAAGCTAGTCTCTTAGATCCTGAGTAGGATTTCCGGGTGTGTGTGCCATCACATTGTAGGGCTCTGAAGGGTCCTAGATTTGAATTAATGATCTACACTCACCATTTTGTAAATTGTTAATAATTTATTTTCACAAAGGGCCCTCCTAATATTTTTCATTTGGGTCTTACACGCTATATACATCCTGAGTGTGTATCTAAGTCTTGAATACTTTGGGAAAACTTCTAGCTCATTCATTTATTTTTGAATCACCTTGAACATTATGGAATGTCTTTGATCCCGTTTCCAGGTTGGTAGGGTAGTTTCAACCCTGGCTGAAAATATGTGAATGAGGTAGAAGTTGACACCAAGAACAGAGAACACAGCAGAAATAAAGGACTAAGTACATAATTAGTGATGTAACTGGCAGATAATGTAGTTATTAGCACCATCAACTTACATTAAAGCTTTTTTTTAATATCTGAGAAAATCAAACAAGCAGCAACAAAAGCTTTTCCAGTGTTCCTCTTTATGTGGAAGTATATAACATTTTCCTGTACTCCATACAAGAATATTTTCAAGGTTACAAGTCCCTCCACCCATCCCTAGGGAACAGGCAAATTGTGCAAGCCTTTCGGAATGAATTCTGTCATGAGGTCATGAGGGAATGTGTTTTCTTCCTGGTTCTAAATCACAAACCAGGGAGTGATTTATCCACGAAGGCAGGCCAATAATCAACTTCAGAAAGTTTTCCTTTAGCACATCTCTTGGCACATGCCTAAACCGGTTGCAAGTGATTCGTTTCCACTGAGAACCACGCTCTCCAGCCTACCTGATTTTATGGTGATGTTTTCCTGGAGAGAATTCAATCTGAATTTCCCTCAATAAAACTCATGGCTGGTTTTCCTTAACTTTAATCACTTGGAACTTCTCAAGGCACACAGGTGCCAAACATCAAGCTGACACATTGAACACCGGAGGGAACATGTGTTCTTTCAGGAGGGAGGTGGGGACTCAGCAAGGGACCATTACGATCCATGTGATCATTGGAGTTGGCGGCTGAGAGAAGCCACACATTCAAACTGGGAGGCGAGGAGGAACTGCCTGAATTCTAAGGCAGATATCACTATTTTCCACACTTATGCAGAAAGTGACTTCACTTACTATTCTGACCCTCAAAGGCACTAAATGCTTTTCCCTGGACAACTAACAATTTCCTCTTTGTCTCCTGTCCCACCCTACATCTTAACTGCCTCTTCACACCTGGTCCTGCCCCTCAAGCAAAGTCACATCTAATTCTTTCAGCTTTTGCTTCAAGCCTTTGTCATATATTTATTTCTTAAAGAGTGGACTGTATTCCCAGAGCTGAGGAAGTCTGGGTATTTGATAGTTGCTGTGAAAGCACACATTTTGTTCTTTAGTGATATGACTCTTAGGGCAATCACATACCCTACTAAGAATTGGGTAGGCTCAGTTCCTAAGGACAGCTGGGCATCACAAACTAAAATTGAGGAGAAAATAAGAAGATGACAGAGGAGAAGGAGGAAGAGAAGGAGGAAGAGGAAGAAGAAGAAATAATTAACTTTATAGTTGGGTAGTGTCCTGGTTTTATGTCAACTTGATACAAGTTAGAGTCTTTTGAGAAGAGGGAATCTCAATTGAGGAAATGCCCCTACCGAATTGGCCTGTGGATAAGGCTGTGCTTTATGTTCTCAGTTGGTGATTGATGTGGGAAGGCCACCTCATTGGGAGTGGTGTTGCCCTTGGGTGCTATTGAGTAAGACATGGGGAGTAAGCCAATAAGCAGCACTTCTCCATAGCCTCTGCTTCAGCTCCTGCCTCTAGGTTCTTGTCTTAGACATATAAATGAAAGCCTTTCTTCTACAAGTTATTTTTAAAATGTCATGGTGTTTTATCACAGAAATAGAAACCTTAACTAATGTAGATGGAAAGTGATAAAAAGGTGGTAATGAGAGGAGGTTGGGGTGAAGTCATTAAAATTTTCTAAAAGGAGAGAAATTGTTGAATAAAAGTAGATAAAATTGTTTAAAGAAAAGGTGTTCTGTTGATGTGGGATGGGACACTCTGTGAGGTCCGTAGATCTCTAGTGCTGTTCAAGTCTGTCATCACATGACTCATTATCTGTCTGTACATCTGTCTATTGGTATGGCAGTACTAATGTCCTACAATGATTTTATTGCTATCCATTTCTCCTTTTAAGTTGTGCAATGTTTAACATACTAAGGTCTTTGACTATTGAGCACACATTATGTATCATATGCTAATCCATCCCCTTGATTTGATCCCCTTAAAATATGATGGCACTCTCTGACTCTTCAAAGTAGTTTTGACTTTTGACTTAGACTTTTTAATCCTCTCTCTCTCCATATACATATATATGTATATGCATATATATATATATATATATATTACAGCTACCATTTTCCTTCATTCCTTCCTTTCCTCTTAGTATATTTTTTCCTTTATTTATTTGCTTTTTTTCTTTTTGAGAAAAAGTCTCAGCTAATACTGGCTTTCAGTTCACAATCCTGCAGCCTCTGCTTCAGAGTGTTGAAATTCCAGGTATATATGGTTACAGTCAGTTACCTCTTTTTTTTTTTTTGGTTGTTGAAAATCATTTGCATGTTGGATCTGTTTGCACCCCTTCACATTGAGCACATGTCCCTAAATCTAGGTCAATTCGTTATAGACAACATAAGTTAAATCCATAAATTGTATCTTGTTGTTTCTTTTAAAATCCATTTAGACTTACTATATGCCTTTTGATCTTGATTGCAATCCATTTACACTTAAGTAGTTAGTGATGTTTAAAATATCATTCTTGCCACTTTGTTGATTCTTTTTTCTTCGTAATTTGCTTGCTTTCATATTTCTTTGTTGTCTCTCACAATGGTTTGAGGATTTTTTCTTCCTTTTTTTTTTTGTGGTGGCAGGCTTTTATTCTTATCTCTCTGCAATTACATTTCTGTTGTAAGATCCTTCCTTTTACTCTCACCAGAAATATTGCTTCAAAACTCTCATGAACATCTATTTTGAGTTATGGCAACTTAACTTCAATCACATATAAAACTATGGACTTCTGCCATCTGTTGGCTTGAATTTTTCAAAACCTAATTAATAAGGGTTCTTAAATACTTCAACCTCTCTTATAGCCCACCAACCAGAAATAGGGGAGGAAAATGGCTAATAGGACAAGGGAGACATGAACCTCTTAAGATGTTATTCCTTGGGGTGATTCCAATCTTTGCTGTCTGCCACCCAGTCCACTAGCCAAACACCCCACATGAATCAGCAGCAGCAGCAGCTTGAAAGAAACCACAAGGCTCCACTGATCAGCACAAGTCCACCAAAGTGGCAACCAGCAGATTGGTACACTTCTCTTATGAAGTCACTCCAAGCGAAGATCAGAGAAGGAAGCAAGGCGAGCTGATGCAAAAGCTCTTTTAGCTAAGCCCAATGAAGACCAGCAAGGTGAACCAATGTGAGAGAGTTGTCCACTGTCTGTAGAATTATACTCTTTCCAAACATCACGTGTCCTCGTGAGTGTCTGTTCCAGTGAAACATCACATGCCCTTTTACCAGGTAGTTTCCAGAAAAACACCATGTGTCTGCTCTCAACAAAACATCCTCTCATGAGACAGTTTCCAGGAAAATATCACATGAGAATTGAGTCTCCAACGAAACCAGAAATTCCCATGTCAGCCATCCTTTAAGTTACTGGCACCAGACTCTTGTATTCTCTATGAGTACCCAGCGATGGATTCCTGTGTTATCGTCTCAACACATTTACTCTTTGACTTTGACTTTAATGATATTTGCTTTCTGTGATTAATATTACTGGTCATTATTTGTTTCAAATTGGTAACTGTTTTTATTCTTCTTAAAGCTTGATTCCTGGCAATGGACTTCTCTGTCTTTCTTTTTTTTTCTCTATGAGGGAAGACTTTTAATCTTTTCTCCATTTATGAAACACAGCTTGTCTAGGTATATTATTATTGGTTGAGTTTTCTTTCTTTATAGTAGTTTGGATAGATAATCCTCTTATTGCCTGCAGAGACATTTGTTAAGAAATCCATAAGTAGTTTTATAAGGAAATTATATGTATGCAATGACTTGACTTTTTCCTTGCTGCTTGCAAATTTTTCTCCTTTGACATTTTGCAATGCACTTTTAATGAGTCTCAACTTGGACTTCTTTAAGTTCACACTAATTATATGCTGTAAGAGGTTCATAAATTTGAGCATTGATTTCTCTCCCCAGATTTTGAAGATTTCTGCCTGTGCCTTCCTCTTGTTCTTTTGGGACTCTCATATCTCATACATTAATTCAGTTCCTGGGATCCCATACATCCCAAGATCTTTACTCTTCTCATTTTTCCTTTTGCTTCTGTGACTTGGGGCAATAATTAGATGACACCTTGTGTTTGTGACTTGTTCTACTTTATCCTCTGCTTTTGAAGTTCTATTAAAACTTTTGTCACTTCAGCTATTATATTCTTTAGCTCTAATATCTAAAAATATCTTTATTTCTTTGTGGCTTTCTACTTTTATTTCATTCTTATTTCCAGTCAGGTTTTTTTTAACCATTTATCTTTTTTAGTTAGATTATTTTGCGTTCTTTAGAAATATTTATTTCTGTCTTGATTACACATCCTTTATCAGTTTTTTTGCGTGGTGTGACATTTCCTTGACTCTTTCTAATGCTTGAACTTTGTTGTCTATACATATGAAGGTATAGCCACCCTGTACAATCTTTCCTGGCTAACTTTAGTGAGAGAAAAACCTTACCTGTCCTATCAATCCAGCTTAGAATTTTAGGTAGCCCAATTAGTAGTATTTATGGATACTAGAATGTTTTACTGGGGCCATAGGATTCACTCTCAGACTTTTTGGTTGGAAAGGTCTGCTGTTGTTATTCTGTGTCAAACCAGTTGGCTAGCAGGAATCTCTGGTTCAATAGGGCTAACTTGGTTACAGAAGGGACTGTTGCTGAGATCTGCAGTTGCACAGGACTTGCCTAAGTCCTCACAGTCTGTGGACAGGTGGAATAAACACATTATCTTATCACAAGTTAAAGACTAAAAGGAAATGGTTCAGAATAAAGAGAACACATCTACTCAAGGCTGCCCTCTATACACAGGACAATTCTAATTCCCTACCCACTAGACAGAAAACCTTTTGATCATTCCTTAAATAGGAAAACAATGGTGCTTACAAACTTCAGGAAAAAACATAGGGCTTCTTTCTTCTAAAATATTGGTTGGTCTCACCGGTTGGTTTGGTTTCTGACAGTGGTGGCAGAATGCATGAACCCAGCTTTTCCTCAGGTGTGGTTCTGAAAGTTCTACCTCTGCACCTACAATCCCATGCTTCTAATTGACTGAGTAGCTGGCTGCTGTACTGTTAGTGTATAGGTCTGCGTTTCTAGATCTGTTGACCTTCAATTTCTCTGTGGACTGAGAATGTCCACATTCTCATACCATCTACCCTAAAGTTATATGGAAATTTCCAGACAACTTCTAGCTAGAACCTCAATTCTCTGATTTACTTTAATATCTCAACCCTGGGTCTTAAGTAACCACATTTATGATGAAATACCTATTAATCTATATACTACATTTTACTGAAGTTTTCTCCTTTAAAATATTAAAAAATATAGTTTCTACATAATAGGTTTTAGATATCTTCATGAATGTAGCACCTACTTATGCCATTTATAAAGAAGATTAAAATTGATCAGATTTCATGATTAAAGTAGCTGATACAGAAGTACTGGAGACATACTGGTTCGTAAGTATTTTCAGATCTCCCAGCCCATGAGAGGGAGAAAGGAAAAGTAAATGAAATCGGATCAAGAATGTTATTTTTATGTATTGGATATTAGCCCTCTATCAGATATAGGATTGGTAAAGATCTTTTCCCAATTTGTTGGTTGCCATTTTGTCCTATTGACAGTGTCTTTTGCCTTACAGAAGCTTTGCAATTTTATGAGGTCCCATTTGTCAATTTTTGATCTTAGAGCATAAGCTATTGGTGTTTTGTTCAGGAAACTTTCCCTTGTGCCCATGTGCTTAAGGCCTTTCCCACTTTCTTTTCTATTAGTTTGAGTGTATCTGGTTTTATGTGGAGGTCCTTGATCCATTTGGACTTGAGCTTTGTACAAGGAGATAAGAATGTATCAATTTACATTCTTCTACATGCTAACTGCCATTTGAGCCAGCACCATTTGTTGAAAATGCTCTTTTTTTCCCACTGGATGGTTTTAGCTCCTTTGTCAAAGATCATGTGGCCATAGGTGTGTGGGTTCATTTCTGGGTCTTCAATTCTCTTTCATTGATCCACCTGCCTGTCACTGTACCAATACCATGCAGTTTTTTTTTTTTTTATCATAATTGCTCTGTAGTACAGCTTAAGGTCCGGGATGGTGATTCTACCAGAGGTTCTTTTATTGTTGAGAATGGTTTTCGCTATCCTAGGTTTTTTGTCATTCCAGATGAATTGGCAAATTGCTCTTTCTAAGTCTGTGAAGAATTGAGTTGGAATTTTGATGGGAATTGCATTGAATCTGTAGATTGCTTTTGGCAAGATAGCTATTTTTACTATATTAATCCTGTCAATCCATGAGCATGGGAGATCTTTCCATCTTCTGAGATCTTCGATTTCTTTCTTCAGAGACTTGAAGTTCTTGACATACAGATCTTTTACTTGCTTAGTTAGAGTCACACCAAGGTATTTTATATTATTTGTGACAATTGTGAAGGATGTTGTTTCCCTAATTTCTTTCTCAGCCTGTTTATCCTTTGTGTAGAGGAAGGCCACTGATTTACTTGAGTTAATTTTATATCCAGCTACTTTGCTGAAGTTGTCTTTCAGGTTTAGGAGCTCTCTGGTGGAATTTTTGGGGTCACTTAAGTATACTTCATATCATCAGCAAATGAACTCAAGAAGTTAGACTCCAGAGAGCCAAATAACCCTATTAAAAATGGGGTATAGAGCTAAACAAAGAATTCTCAACTGACGAGTACCAAATGGCTGAGAAGCAGCTAAAGAAATGTTCAACATCCTTAGTCATCAGGGAAATGCAAATGAAAACAACCCTGAGATTCCACCTCACACCAGTCAGAATAGCTAGGATAAAAAAACTCAGGTGACAGCAGATGCTGGAGAGGTTGTGGAGAAAGAGGAACACTTCTTCATTGCTGGTGGGATTGCAAACTGGTCCAACCACTCTGGAAATCAGTTTGGCAGTTCCTCTGGAAATTGGACATAGTACTACCAGAGGACCCAGCTATACCACTCCTGGGCATATATCCAGAAGGTGCTCCAACATGTAATAAGGACACATGCTCCACTATGTTCATAGCAGCCTTATTTATAATAGCCAGAAACTAGAAACAACTCAGATGCCCGTAAACAGAGGAACGGATGCAGAAAATGTGGTACATTTACACAATGGAGTACTACTCAGCTATTAAAAACAATGAATTTATGAAATTCTTAGGGAAATGGATAGATCTGGAGAATATCATCCTGAGTGAAGTAACCCAATCACAAAAGAGCACACATGGTATGCACTCTCTGATAAGTGAATATTAGCCCAGAAGATTGGAATACACAAAGTACAATCCACAAGCCACAAGAAACTCAAGAAGAAGGAAGAACAAAGTGTGGATACTTCGTTTCTTCTTAAAAGGGGGAACAAAATACCCATGGAAGGAGTTACAGAAACAAACTATGAAACAGAGACTGAAGGAAGGACAATCCAGAGACTGCTCCACCTGGGAATCCTTCCCATATTCAATCATCAAATCCAGACACTATTGTGGATGCCAGCAAGTGCTGCCTGACAGAAGCCTGATATAGCTGTCTCCTGAGAGGTTCTGATGGTGCCCGACTAATACAGAAGTAGAGGCTCACAGCCATCCATTGGACTGAGTACAGGGTCCCCAACGAAGTGGCTAGAGGAGCTGAAGGGTTTGGAGCACCTTAGGATGAACAACACCTAACCAGTACCCTCAGAGCTCACAGGGACTAAACCACCAACCAAAGAGTGCCCATGGTAGGACTAATTGCTCCAGCTGCATATGTATAGTAGAGGATGGCCAAGTCAGTCATCAACGGGAGGAGAGGCCCTTGGTCCTGTGAAGGTTCTATGCCCCGGTGTAGGGGAATGCCAGGGCCAGGAAGCAGGAGAGGGTGGGTTGGTGAGAAGGGGGAGGGGAGAAGGAACAGGGGTTTTTTTTTTTTCTTTTTTTCAGAGGGGAAACTGGGAAAGGAGATATCATATGACATGTAAACAAAGAAAATATCTAATAAAAAAGAAAAAAAAGAAATGTAAACAAAGAAAATATCTAATAAAGAAAAAAAGAAATGTAAATAAAGAAAATATCCAATCAAAATTAAAAAAATAAAGAATGTTCTTTCTGCACACTCTCGTCTAAGTAGGAGGAAGGTGTGATATGCTCTGTGACTGAGCCGCAGGATGATGCTAAGCCCTGGTAAGTTCTCTTTGGTTGGATGACTGAGTACCATTTCACTTCCCTACTGACTTCTTGTAGACTAAGACGTCTACATAGTCCATCCCATAGTTGTGGCTGAGAGGAAATCATTAATTTACAACCAGAGAGAGGTGATTCCACAGCACATTGATGTTAGGTAATAAGGACCATGAGAAAACCCAGGTGTTGAGAATCTGACCAGAAAGAATGCATTCATGGACTCGGCAGGGAGCAAGAACCTTCATTCTTTAATGTTGTCTTTTTTTTTTTTTTTTTTTCCATGTCGTTACAATGAATTCCCTCTGGCATAGGCTTACAAGCTTGTCTACTGCAAGCGGCAGCTCTGATGAAAAGGCTGCCCTTCTCATGTTAGATCCATTTGTCTGTATAGCCATGGTAGGAGATGACTGGAGGTCGTTCACATACAGTAAGATCCAAGGGACACCAGTCCTCCTTAGCAGATCACTGGCTGAAAAGAAAAGCTGTGCAGACATCCTGCTTCACCGTGGTGCGGCACCTGGAAAGCAGGCCTGACCGACTACTGCCGTTACCAGCATTCCATTTCTTTTTCATTAAGCAGTAGCACAGTGAGTACTCAGATCCGATCTATGTTAGAAATGTGCCGACAAAAAAAAAAAAATGCTGCTACTATGGAAACCTCCTTGATTGGCCTTTGTGTGAGCTCGCTGTTTCCTAGAGGCTGGCCAACTTCATACAACACAGGGCCCGTCAAAGTTGGCCGTGCGGCTTCTTCCCAAGGGTCCTGATGATTAATGTTAATGAAGACCTGAGGTGCGGTGATCTGGAGGAACAAATAGTGTTGTGCTTGCTCATCACTGGATACGCCTTAAGATATACTTTGAACTGCAAAGTAAGAGCCAATTCAAGGCCATATCCCAATATTTGTCTCATGAAAACAAACTGCACCACTGCTTTGAGGAACCCCATACTGAGAAATAAGCTATCAAAAGTGAACGGAGAAAGAGGCTTCTTGCCTGCTTTCACTCAACAGATGAAGTTCACATCATTATCTGTGCATCAGCTACTTCTAGACAGTGACACCCTGAAGGGAACTTCCATTCAAAGGCTTAGTGCACGGTGTTATAAACCGAATTTTATTTTCTGTGTGTGGCTATTTCATTTACTCAAGTCTAGTTAACAACTCTACTGATTTAATAGGTACTTAAAAACTTTGATTTTTCTATAAGTGTGCACAGTCAAAAATCTGATCTGTGTTAGCCAGTCTTTGTAGGTGATGAGGGCAGTAAACACCATTTTTACTCTCTCTAATGTCTGTTGGGAGACTATTTCTTCTGTTATTTCCCGTGTGTGTGTGTGTGTGTGTGTGTGTGTGTGTGTGTGTGTGTGTTACAGTGTGTATGTGTGTGTGTTACAGTGTGTGTGAATACACTGGGTGTCTGTCCTCATATCCTACTTTGCTGCAGAGTAGGCGAATCTAATTGGCCTGTGAGCTACTGGAGAGTCTTCTGTTTCCACCTCCCAGCTCCCCACAAGACTGCTGAGATTGCAGATGTGTGCACTTCTACATCTGTCCTTCGGTGGCTTCTGGGGACTCAAACTTCCACTTGTAGGGCAAGCACTATATACCCAGGGAGCCATCGCCGCAGTCCTCATGAGGCTATTTCTAATGATGGGTGAGATTAGAAATCCTGGCTCCTATTGTTCATCTCTCCATCAGTGTTGCTCTGCAAACAGCCTGTTTCCAGTTGGGTTTAGAAATTATCATTGAGAGCGGAATACCCAGTGTGGACAAAGAAAGAAAATGGGAGAACTGATAATTTAATCATTTCTAAAGACTCATTCGAGACATTTTCTAGAAAGACAAATATGTTTTGACAAACATCACTTACTCTAGTTCTCACTTTTTTTTTTTTTTTTTAAAGACACATTCTTCTCTGAGAAAACACAACTGCCAGCATGCAGGAAAGGCACCCACCATCTGCTCTGCCTTGCTTCTCAGCATTCAAGGATTCAGGCAATTCGTTATTGTTGCTCCTTTTTTTTTTTTTTTTTTTTTTTTTTTTTTGAGACAAGCTCATCCTCTTGTCTTGATGTGATAATCTTCCTCCTTCAGCCTCTAAGTGCTCGGATTACAGGTGTGTACTATGATGCCTGTCCGCGCTGACATTTTTTGACAGTGTACACTATCCCTTTGTTCAAGTGTTGCTTCAACTTAGCAAGCTCCTTCCAGGCAGTGGGGGCATTGCCCCAAGCCATGTGGCTCATGTGGGGAATGCCATAGCTCTTCTGCCCATGAGATCCCAGCCTAGTGGTGGTGTAGTCTGGTGCGTAGGTAGATCAAAGCCGTGTCACTGCGAATGTTGTGAGAGTACCCGAAAGGGGGAACCACAGGTGAGTCGTATGTCAGAGAAATGTTCTCAGAGTACGAAATCTATGAGGTGAGATTCAAAGATAGACCAAGAGTGGTGGTAAGGCCTAGAAGGAAATAGTTCTGGCAGAGGGATGAATATTACATGTCTTGAAGGTGAGTTCATGAGATTTCAAGTAGTTTAACAGAGCTGAAGACAAGGCAGAGGGAGCTTCTAAGTTCAGCCAGAACTTTCTGTGTTATGACATCACTCTCCTCACCAGTGTGCGCGCGCGCTCTCTCTCTCTTTCTCTCTCCCTCTTTGTGTGTTTGATATTTTCAAAATTCCATTTCTATCCAAAAAAAAAAAATCTCACCAGAAAGTTGGTCATCAATTGAAGAATGCATGAGCAAAATATGGTATTTTTGGCAGAGTTGATAGTTGAGCATTATGCTCAGCCTGCATACTCCTCAAGCATAAGAGCTCCATTTCCCCCAGAACTCATGCTTAAAAAAATAAAGCATGTCCTTGTAACACCAGTGTTGGGAGGTAGAGACAGGAAGATTCCTGGGGCTTGCTGGCTGTCCAGCTCCTTATCTTGTTGTGATGGCTTATATATGCTTGGCCTGGGGAGTGGCACTATTAGGAGGTGTGGCCTTGTTGGAGTAGGTGTGTCACTGTGCGTGTGGGCGTAATGTGTTCCTGCACTGATGATAATGGACTGAACCTCTGAACCTGTAAGCCAGCCCCAATTAATTGCTGTCCTTTATAAGACTTTATTAGTCATGGTGTCTGCTCACAGACACTAACTAAGACACTTACTGTGGCCATCCTAGTTTTTGAGGCAGTACAGGATGTGTGCTGAAGAGGTGGAGGACGGAAGATCACAAGTTCCTCTTGGGGCTAGAAAAATGGTTCAGCAGGTAAAGCGCCTGCTTTTCAGTGCCTGATGGTCTGAGTCCAATATCTGGAACACATGTAAGTATTGACAGAGAGAGAGAGCAGACTCCTTAAAGCCATCCTTTCATTTCCATATGTATG
>JADRCD010193913.1:0-15685 GCA_019843815.1 Montemys delectorum
ACACACACACACACACACACACACACACACACACACACACACAGGCTCAAGTCCAACCGGGAAGGTGGAAGAACTTTTAGGAGAACAGGGCCCAGCTGAAGGTAATGGGTCACTGGGGATACACCTCTGAAGGTCCCTGTTCCCTTCTTTAATATCCACTTCTTACCTATCATAAAGTGAGAGGCTCTTCCGTATGCTCCCATTATCATGATCAATGGAAGAAAAAAACAGTGGACTAAAGTCAATGAAACCACAATCTAGATTCTTCCCCTTAAGCCATGTCTTCTCGAATATTTTGCCACAGTAATGAGAGGGGTTGATAAGAGACTGCCTTGAAAGCAAAATCAGAGGCTGGGGAAATGGCTCAGTCAGGAAAGTGCCTGCCACACAAGCATGAGGACTTCAGTTTGATCCTGCCACTCACAGAAAAGCTGAGCACAGCTATGTTCTCCTTCAATCCCAGCACTGGGGAGCTGGAGAGAAAGACCTGGGGTTTGCTGGCCAGCCTGCCCAAAAGAGTTAGTGAGCTCCAGGGTCACCAAGAGGTGACAGAGGTTGTCTCAAAAACAAAGGTGAGGGATTACTGGGGATGACACATGACAGCAATCTTTGACCTTCATACACACACACACACACACACACACACACACACAGAGAGAGAGAGAGAGAGAGAGAGAGAGAGAGAGAGAGAGAGAGAATCAAAGTGCTCACTCACTCATCATTCTCCTCTATGCCCAGTACCTTCTTCCTCCTGTACAGTTCTCTCCCCAGCTTCCCCCTCCCCCACTGCAGGCCAGGAAGGACACCAAAATGGCTGTCACCAGAGTCACTGCCACCCAGAGATGGAGCTCTGTGATGAACGCTGTGTCTTACCCACAGGCAACCCGTTCTACTACAAATGATTCCCTGTCTTCTTTCTGTAACATGTGCCCCATCTAGATCTTAATAGTCTCTCTATCTGTGTGTGTATGTGTGTGTGTGTGTGTGACTGTCCGTCTGTCTGTCTCTCTTGATCTATCTCTCTCTGCCTGCTTGTCTTTCTGTATGTCTCCCTCTTCCTTTCCTCCTCCCCCTCCCCTCCCTTTCCCCCCCCCCTCTCTCTCTCTGCCTGTCTGTCTGTCTGTCTTTCTATATGTCTCTATTTCTCTCCTACAATGGATTCCTTTGCATTTTTTTTTCTGGAGCTCTGTCTGGCCTCTTGCTCCGGTTTACTCTTTAAACTCTCACGAGTCAAGCTTCTTCATGATCTCAGCCTCTCTTACTACCCAAAGTCTGCACGCCCCGTTGCCCCTTTCCCTGTCTACAGCTCCCTTTCGGCTTCAGACAGCAGCCTGCATTCAGACAGCTCCCCTGGAGCTGCTCCTGCAAAGTCATCCCGTTCAGCCCCATCATGCCCCAGACTGACTCATACTCAGCCCCTCCTCCCAGCTCAGCCCGCCAGTCCGCGTCCTTGGCTAACCCTGGCAAAGGCTGCCTCAGCTTCAGTGCTGCCTCCCTGTGCTGGAGGTGTTTGCAGTATTCACTTGTTCAGCACCGTCCTTAAACTGGACCTTGGGCATCATTGCCAAAGCCTTGCTCTCTTGTCCCTCCCGGATCCAATCGGGGGCCAATTCTCTTAACTCCATTTTAGACACACATTTCCCAAAAGATCCTTTCCCTCTGGATATCTGTTCTCCTCTTCTCTGCCGCCTCTGAAGATTTTTTGGACATCAGCCAAGAATTTGGTGAATTAGTGAATTCTAAAATGTCCCTAAGCTACGGGCAGGGAAAGGGGCAATGGGGTGGTCAGGCTACAGATAAAGCATTTTAAAGAGAAGTTTTAAAATGCTGTTAATAAGCTCAGCATTGTTGTGGCAAAATGCCCAACATAATAAACTTTAAAAAACAAAACAAAACAGAACAAGAAACTGTGTTGGTGCATGCCTTTAATCCTCATACTTGAGAAGCAAGAGACAGGCGGGTCTCTGTGAGTTTGAGGCCAGCCTTGTCTACAGAGCTAGTTCTAGGACAGCCAGTGCTATACAGAGACCTTGTCTTGAAATACAAAAAGAAAAGAAAAAAGAAAGAAAGAAAAAAACTTTTATTCTTGAGAATTACAAATATGTATACAATGAAATAGGATCATACATGTGCCTCATTCCTCCTCCAATTGCCCCTGTATCCCCCACAACATGTCCCCTTCCCAACTTCATGTCTTTTTTAAAATAACCCATTAGGTCCAGTTAGTGCAGTCCCATCCACCAGGACACAGAAATCCTACCAGTGGTCACATCACTAAAACAATGATTCTCTTTCCCCTGCAAACTATCAACTGCCAATTGCGCCTCAGAAAGGGGAAGGTCCTAAACATCATCATCTAACCCATGTAAGCCAGACTTTTGGCTGATCTTGTGCTCTGTTCAGGTAACAATCCTCCTCCTGACCCCGCCTACCTACCCCCACTCACGCCACCGTGAGTCCACTAGGACAACAGCCACATTGTGTTCAGAAGCCAGCATTTTCCAGCACCCCCTACACACACACACACACACACACACACACACACACACACCATTCTTTTAGACTATTTATATTTATGGCTCATCTTCTGAGACACCCCCTGGGCCCCTGTGAGGTCCTGGGGTTGATATAGAAGTCCCATTTGAGGCAAGATATTCAACTTACAAGGAGGAAAGTTTACTTTCAGCTCACACTTTCAGTACATGATCACTGGACCCTGTACATTTGGGGCTGTATCAACACATCATGGTGGAAATACGTGGTGAAGTGGGTAGAGTCACAAAGACTCGTCCTCAGGGCCTAAGCTCCTTCCTAGACACCCCTCCTAAAGGGTCCACCCCTCTCAACGGCACCCCTAATCTTGAGAGCAAACCTTTAGGACAGGAACCTTTGAAGGATATTCCAGATGAAAGCTGTGGCCCTGGTCCCCGGGGCACTGGCTGGTTCTTGTGCTCCAGCTCATCCTAAGACTTAGCACTGCCTGAAGATACGGTGAAGATGCACACCATGCTCTTGGTTCACTGACCTGGGCACTCATGGCTCCCAGGGCTGACCTGGCTCTTCACCCTCCTACACAGCTCCATAGCACTTACTGCTTTCTCCCTCACCCCTTGCGCTTACCCTGAGCCCTCCTCTGCGTCCCCCAACATTTAGAAAGGTGGTGTCATCTCATCTTGTTGGTGTCCATCCTCCCGCCACTGTGTTGTCCCCCCATCTCTCCTCCCCATCCCATTCTGTCTGTCATACACACCCCTCCTCCTTGCCCTGTTTGGGGCTCCCTTAAACTTGTCCAACCCTTCCTTAGGTCCACCTCCAGAAGTTTCTGAGATGGACTCAGTCAGCGTTACCCCTCCCGGACCTCAAAGACCGTTCTATGTCCTAACCCCCAAGAACCCATGAATATCAAGCTGTATGGCATAAACTGGAGTGAGCTAAAGACTTTGAGAGGAACAGCTGATACGGAAGGCGTCAGGTGGGCCACCTTCATCTACATTACAGATTCTAGAAGGATGTTGTACAAAATACCACAGGCTGTGTACCTCGAACAATAGACTTCTATTTCCTCACATTTCTAAACTCTGAAATCCAACATCAAGGATGAGTTCAGGTAAGAACGTCTTCTGGGCTAGAGAGACTTGTTCTTTCTCCGTGTCCTCATATGACCTCCCCGGTGACGTGCGTGCAGGAAGAGGCAAGAGTGTGGGAGGTGAAGGAGCTTGTCTCTCTTCCTCATCCCATGGGGACACAACTTTACAGCATTAGGATCCCCAACCTTAGGACTCATTTAAAAGTAATTATGTCCCTGTCTTCTTTAGCCCATCCCAGTCCAGTTACACTGGTATGGAGGCTTGAATAGGTATGGCTCCCATAGACTCCTGTATTTGAATGGTTGACCATAGAGAGGGGCACTATAAGGAGGTGTGGCCTCGTTAAAGGAAGTGTGTCACTGTGGAGGCTGGGCTTTTAGGTCATATATGCTTGAGCCACACCCACTGTGCCTGTAGATCAAGATTCAGAACTCTCAGCTCCTCCTCCAACACCATGACTACCTGCATGCTGCTATGCTTCCCGACGTAATGGACTGACCCTCTGAAACTGTAAGCCAGCCCCGGTGAAGTGTTTGCCTTTACAAAAGTTGCCTTGGTCGTGGTGTCTCTTCACGGCAATAAAACCCTAAGACAACTGAGAACGGTGGCTTCAGCAGATAGATTTGGAGAAGCCCATGACCAGTCCTACTTGCAATCACACTGTAGAGAGCCGCGCCCAAGCTAGCTCAATCGCCATTACAAGATGGCGCCGGCATCCGGTGTCTTCTCCCTGTAACAAGTAGTCTGCACATGTGCTAAGGGCCAGAGCGCGCCAAGTCACAGCCTATCCCGGGGCATCACATGAGGTAATGAGCAAACAGCCAATCAGAGGTGAACACGCCGCTCCAGGGTATATATAAGCAGTGCCTTTTCGGGGTTTGGGGTCCTCCTCTTAAAGATGTAATAAACGTTTGCTGCAGAAGGATCCTGGTGTCCGCGTGCGTTCTTGCTGGCGAGACGATTGTGCGCAGTTCACATCACACAGCATCTGAGTAAGGTGAAAAACAGAGAACAAAAGGACCTATACAGCACAGAGGGCCACCTGTGGTGGAAAAGCAAGAAAATCTGCTCCCTTCGAGGGGCCCAGGGATGTTTCATTTCAGACACTGACCTTCATAGAACTGTAAGAGATCTGGGCACGATGGTGCATGCCTGAGATCCCAGTACACCTGAATGGAAACAGAAGTGGAGTGTGTTCTAGGCCAGTCTAGTGAGACTCACTCTCAAGAACAATTTGTTTTTTAAGGAAATGGGGACTGACAGTGGGTTAAGTGCCTGTCACCAAGCCTCATGACACAAAACCTACATTGTGAGGGGAGAGAACTGTCCCCTCTAAGCTACTTTCTGACCTCAACTTGAGCACTGTGGCACCTGTGGCACCAGTGGCATTCCCCCTACACACACACACACACACACACATTAAATAAACATGAAGACAAGGGGCTGGCAAGATGGCTCAGCGGGTAAGAGCACTGACTGCTTTTTCGAAGGTCCTGAGTTCAAATCCCAGCAACCACATGGTGGCTCACAACCACTCATAATGAGATCTGATGCCCTCTCCTGGTGTGTCTGAAGACAGCTACAGTGTACTTAGAAACAATAATAAATAAATCTTTAGGTTAGAGCAAGTGGGGCCGATTGGAGCAAGCAACCTCCATTCCCAGCAACTACATGATGGCTCACAACCATCAATACAGCTACAGTGTACCCATATATATCAAATAAATAAATCTTTTTAAAAAACCATGAAGACAGTATTTAAAATGCAGGGTTGGGACATAGCTTGGTTAGCAGAGTATTTGCCTAGTGTGAATACAGCCCTAGGTTTGATCCCCAGAAATGCATAAACTAGGTGTGTTGGTGCACATTTGTAAACCCCAGCACTCTATGGGATCAGAAGTAGAAGGTTATCCTCACCTACATCGTCAGAAGGAGCCAGCCTGGGCTACAGGAGACCCTGAGAGAAAGAGTAATCCTTTTTGGCTGTCTTCAGCCACCCAATGTGTGATAATCTGTCCCCAGGAAATTCTCTATTCCCGTGACCTCAGTCCAGCCAGGTGTTCCCAACCATGCTTATTTACTGTGCCCATTCTGGAATCCATCCTGTTTAGTCTGGATGGGTTATTAAGATCATTCTATCCCTTGAAGTGCAAGTTCCTGAGTCAGGGGCATTTCCTAGCTTGTCCACTGCTGCTTCACCAGGTACACAGTGTTCAATAAATACATGGAGGTAGATGAATCTATGATCTGCTGCTGATAATGCGTGGCAGGGAATGATGGTTAGATATTAGATAGAGCCATGAAGGCATGCAGGAAAGATCTTCCCGGAAGAAGGCATTCACAGTCTTCTGGCATGATTAAACGAGACCAGTCCACAGACCCCAGGTGACCTCTCTGTGGTCCCAGATGCTGTAATCCCATAGTTTGCAGTTGTCCTGGCAACATGAGCATTGGTGACTGGAGTTGATTGTTCCTTGTTCTAAATCTGTTAAAACAGACATCCAGTTGCTTGGTGTATGGTATCTTCTGTCTTAGTCAGGGTTCTCTAGAGTCACAGAACTTATTATGGTAGTCTCTATGTAGTAAAGGAATTTGTTGATGACTTACAGTCTGTAGTCCAACTCCCAACAATGGTTAGCAGCAGCTGTGAATGGAAGTCCAAGGACCTAGCAGTTGCTCAGTCTCACAAGGCAAGCAGGCAAAGAAGAGAGAAAAAGAGAGAGTCTTCCTTCTTCCAATGTCCTTATATAGGTCTCCAGCAAAAGGTGTGGCCCAGATTAAAGGTGTGTGCCAGACCTTTAATCCCAGATGACCTTGAACTCGGAGATCTTCCTGTCTTAATCTTCTAGGATTCATAGCCACTATGCCTCAAGGTCTCCATGCCAAGATCCAGGTCAGAAACTTGTATTTTTCAGCCTCCAGATTAAGATCACAGGTGAGCCTTCTAATTCTGGATTGTAGTTCATTTCAGATACAGTCAAGTTGACAAGCAGGAATAGCCACTACATTTTCACACTATGGGAGAAATGAATTTTATACTTAACATGAAACCCTACTAGGGTTGTATAACTAACCAGTGTTTAAAGTTTCACAAAGCTGGTCACCTCTGAAGACTTTGCAGGTGTCCTTTGGGGTGGGGGTGGGGGTTCACTTTGAATATTAAGATGTTCTTTTGAGAAGATCATTTAGGCTGCTCAAGGACCTCCTCTGCTCTCTCTGCTCCCTGCAGACCCAATCCTCAGGTATGGGGCACTTGTCTCCTCAGGTAACTTAAACTCAGTAGAGTATTTGGCTTTAAGCCCTGGACTCCTGTGGGCAATTTCTGCTTACAGGAGGCAGAAGGAGCTTGGCCATAACTCCTGAGTCTTTGGTTCCTTCCTGTTTCAGCCCAGACCCCTCACAGCTGCCCCTGCAGGAGATGTGTGCTCTATCAGGCAGACAATGCCCCAAGCTCCCAGCATTCTAGCTGGACCCTACCCCCAGTCATTTGACCACAAGTCAGACATGCCACGCCCCATACAATATAAGGAGCAGTTTGCCCCCTCCTCTCTTGCTCTCTTACTCTCTTTTACTCTTCTTCTCACTCTCCTTCTCTTGCTCTCTCTCTCTTCTCTTGCTCTTTGTTCTATTCTCTTGCCTTCTTGTTCTCTTTCTCTCTCTCTCCTTTCTCTCTTTCTCTCCTTCCTCTCCTTTCCTTCCCTTTACTTAACCAGCATATTTTCTCCTTCCTACAATAAAATAACTCATTTATACATTGCCTCCTTTTAAACTAACGCACCATGCAGCAACAGGTCAGCACCAGGGAGAGAGAGAGAGAAAGACTGAGGCCTCAGCAACAGGCCCCCGCCTTTGGGACAACACTCAGGGTCACCCCTAACACTGCAACAGAGCACCTGCCCATGCATCCTGTGGATCCCACTGACCACCCCCTCCCCCACCTCATCACTGCATCCCAGACTTCAATACCAGCAAGCATTTCCTGTGAACATACCAGCAGAGCAGGCCAGAAAAGCAGGCAACACACAGCCAACAAAGACAAACCCAGAAACCAGCATCCAGATCTATACTCACCCAGATGCCTAGACGCCACTGTAAGAACACAACCACCAACAGCCAGGGCAGCATGGTACCACCAGGGCCCAGCTCTCCTATGACAGTGAGCCTGGAATATTCCAATGCAGCCTGAAGTACAAGAAAAAAGACATGAAAGATGATAGCAGTTCTTAAAAATGAAATGAAGAAATCCTTTAAAGAAATCCAGGAAAACACAAACAAACGCTGGGAAGAGAAGAAAATAAATCCCATAAAGAAAGCCAAGGAAAACACAAGCAATTGAAGGAAACAAATAAAACTGTTCAAGATCTGAATGTGGAAATAAAAGCAATAAAGAAAACACAAGCTGAGGGAATCTGGAAATAAAAAAAATGTAGGAATTTTAACAGGAACCACAGAGATAAGCCTTACCAACAGACTACAAGAGATGGAAGAGAGAATCTCAGGCATTAAAGATACAATAGAAATGGTGAAAGAAAATGTTAAATCTAAAGAATTCCCAAAACAAGACACTACCAACATCACAAAAAACAAACAAACAAACAAACAGGAATCAATAATCATCAGTCATTGATATCTCTCAATATCAATGATCTCAATACCCCCATAAAAAGACCCAGACTAATGGATTAAAAAAAATAGGATCCATCCTTCTGCTGCATACAAGAAATATACCTCAGCATCAAGGATAGACATCACCTCAGGGTAAAGGGTTGGAAAATTATATTCCAAGTAAATGGACCTACGAAGCAAGCTGATGTAGTCATTTTAATATGTAAAAAAATAGACTTCAAACCAAAAGTAATCAAAAGAGATGGCAGAGAACAGTACATACTCATTGATGGGAAAATCTACCAAGAAGGCATTTCAATTCTTAACATCTATGCCCCAAATGTAAAGGTACCCACTTCTATAAAAAAAAACTTTACTACAGTTTAAATCTCGTATTGACCCTCACACACTGAGAGTGGGAGACTTCACTCTCACTCTTGCCAATAGTCAGGTCATCAGGGCAAAACCTAAACAGAGAAACATTGGAGCTAGTAACAGCGTTATAAACCAAATGGACCTAACAAGTATTCCACAGAACATTTCCTCAAACACAAAAGAATAAACCTTCTTGGCACCTCGTGGAACTTTCTCCAAAACTGACCACATACTCAGACATAATGCAAGCCTCAACAGATATCATTAAAAAAAAAAATTGAAACAACTCTCTGTATTCTATCAAACCACCATAGATTAAAGCTAAATAGCAACAATAACAGAAACAACAACAGAAAACTTGTTCACGGAAACTAAACAACTCTCTATAGAATGACCGCTGAGTCAAGACAGACATAAGAAATAAATTAAAGAGTTTCTAGAATTAAGTGAAAGTGAACATACAACATTCAAATGAATGTCCAAACTACTGGGCTCAATGAAACTGGTGCCAAGAGGAAAGTTCGGAGCACTAAATGCCTACATATGTGTGTGTTTATATATATACACATATACATATTATATATATGTATATGTGTGTGTGTATATATACATATAGGACATATATACATATATACATGTTATATATGTGTGTGTGTATATATATACATATAGGACATATATACATATATATATATTATATATGTGTGTATATATACATATAGGACATATATACATATTATATGTGTGTGTATATATACATATAGGACATATATACATATTATATATGTGTGTGTATATATACATATAGGACATATATACATATATACATATTATATATGTGTGTATATATACATTTAGGACACATATACATATATACATATTATATATGTGTATATATATAGGACATATATACATATATATTATATATGTGTGTATATATAGGGCATATATACATATATACATATTATATATGTGTGTGTGTATATATATATCATATAGTCATATATCATACTAGCAACTTAACAGCACACCTGAAGGATCTAGAGCAAAAAGAAGCAAACATACCCAAGAGGAGTAGACAGCAAGAAATAATCAATAATCAATTGAAGGCTGAAATCAATAAAATAGAAACAAAGAGAACAGTACAAGGAATCAATGAAAGAAAGAGTTGGGTTGTTTGGGTTTTTTTGGTTTGGTTTTTTTTTTTGAGAAAATCAACAAGATAGAGAAACTTTTAGCCACACTAACTAAAAGATAAAGAGAGAATAATAAGATCAGACACACAAAGAGAGAGAGACAGACAGAGAGAGAGAGAGAGAGAGAGAGAGAGAGAGAGAGAGACATAACAACAGACCCTGAGGAAATCCAGAGAATCATAAAGACAAATTTTAAAAATCTGTACTTCACAATTGGAAAATTTAAAAAGAATGGATAATTTTCTCAATAGATATCACTTACCAAAGTTAAATCAAGAACAGATAAACAATTTAAATAGGCCTACATAACCCCTAGTGAAACAGAAGCAGTCATTAAAAGTCTCCCAACCAAAAAAAATAAAAAAGGTCAGGGCCAGATGGTTTTGGTGCAGAATTCTACCAGACTTTCAAAAAAGATTTAACTCCACTATTTCTCAAATTATTCCACAAAATAGAAACAAAAGGTACATTGTCTAACTCATTTTATGAGGCCACAGTTACCCTGATACCCAAACCACATAAATATTCAACAAAGAGAATTACAGACCAATTTTCCTTATAAACATAAATGCAAAAATACTCAATAAAATACCTGCAAACTGAATCCAGAACACACAAAAAATATCAGCAACCATGATCAAATAGGTTTCATTCCACAGATGCAGAGATGGTTCAATATATAAAAATTACAAATGTAATCCACATATAAACAAACTGAAAGAAAAAATATGATCAACTTTTTCAATGCAGAAAATGCCTTTGACAAAATCCAACACCCCTCCATGATTAAAGTCTTAGAGGGAGTAGGGATACAAGGCATATATATCTAAACACAATAAAGACAATACACAGTAGGTCAATAGCCAACATCAAATTAAATGCAGATAAACCCAAAGCAATTCCACCAAAATCGGGGAGAAGAAAAGGCTACCCACTCTCTCCATAAGTATTCAATGCAGTAGTTAAACTTCTCGCTAGAGCAATAAGACAACTAAAGGAGATCAAGGAGGTACAAATGGAAAAGGGGGAAGTCAAAGTACTGACATTTGCAAATGATAGGATAGCATACAAAAGCGATCCCCAAAAATTATACCAGGGAACTCCTACAGCTGATAAACACCTTCAGCAAAATGGCTCGATACAAGAGTAACTAAAAAAAAAAAATCATTAGGCCTCCTAAATACAAGTAACATACAGACTGAAAAAGAAATCAGGAAAATAACACCCTCCACAACAGCCACAAATAATACAAAGTATCTTGGAATAACTCTAAACAAGCAACTGAAAGAGTTATGTAATAAAAACTTCAAATCTTCGAAGAAAGAAATTGAAGATATCAGAAGAAGAAAGCTCTCCTACCCTCATGGCTTGGCAGGATTAACACAGTAAAAATGACCGTCTTACAAAAAGCAAGCTACAGATTCAATGCAACCCCCATCGGAATTCCAACACAATTCTTTTACAGGCCTTGAAAAGGCAATTCTCAATTTCATATGGAAAAACAAAAAAACTCAGGATAGCTAAAAAAAACATCTTGAACAATGCAATACCATCTGGAGACATCACCATCCCCGATTTCAAGTTGTACTACAGAGCTGTCAAAGTCCATACTCGATGGTATTGAGACAGAAACAGACAGATTGATCAATGGATTCAAGTTGGAAGCCCAGACATAAATCCACACACCTACAGACAACTGGTTTTTAATAAAGAAGCCAGAGCAGGCAGTGATGACGCACGCCTTTAATCCCAGCACTTGGGAGGCAGAGGCAGGCAGATTTCTGAGTTCGTGGCCAGCCTGGTCTACAGAGTGAGTTCCAGGACAGCCAAGGCTAAACAGAGAAACCCTGTCTCAAAAAAACAAAAAATAAATATATTAATTAATTAAAAATTTAAAAAAAGAAAGAGAGAGAGATAAAGAAAGAGAGGGAGAGAAAGAAAGAAGCCAGAAGTACACAACTGAAAAAGAGAAAGAATCTTCAACGAATGGTGCTGGTAAACTGGATGTCTGCCTGCAAATAGATCCATATTTATCACCTTGCACAAAACTAAACTCCAAATGAATCAAAGATTTCAACCTAAAACCAGATACACTGAACCTGATAGAAGAGAAACTTGGGAATAGTCTTCAATACTGTGCAAGCATTGGCCCAGGAGGTATCTGAATAGAACACAGATACGCAGGCACTGATATCAACAAGGAATCCGGCGCCTAGCTTTGGAGCTTGGGGAACCCCTTGGAAGAGGGGAGAAAAGGTTGTCAGCATCAGAGGGTATGAAGGACACCAGGAGAACACTGAATCAACTAAGCGGGGCTCCCAGGGGCTCCTAGGGACTGAAGCAAGAAGCACAGGTCCAAAGGGATCTGCAACTGGTCGGTCACCTGAGTCTACGGTGTGGTTTGCCGGCTTGGTATTTTGATGGGATTCCCCACTGTGTGTGTGGGTGTGTCTTTGACTCATTTGCCTGCTCCTGGAACTCTTTTTCTTCTCTAGGGTTGCCTTGTCCAGCTTTTGCCTCGTCTTATTGTATCTTGTTTTGTCACGTTTGCTTGTGGTCTTTTGCAGACCCGTTCTTTTCTGAAGGGAAACAAAGGGGAGATGGATCCAGGAGAGAAGAGACACGGGGAGGGGGGAAGGAAGCTGGGGTGGGGGTGGAAGCTGGGCGGATGGAGGGAGTGGAAACTATGGTCAGGATGATGGTATAAAAGGAGAATCTATCTTCAATTTAAAACAAATGTTCTTGGTGCTGGTGAGATGGCTCAGCCGGAAAGAGCACCAACTGCTCTTCTGAAGGTCGTGAGTTCAAATCCCAGCAATCACATGGTGGTTCACAACCACCTGTAATGAAATCTGACGCCCTCTTCTCTGTACTCATATATAATAATAAATAAATCTTTAAAAAATAAAAAATAAAATAAATGTTCTTATGAGATGCTAAATTTTGGGTTGTGCTGATTTCCACAAATTTCTCTGTAACCAGCCATGATTTTTAGTTTGGAGGAAAATAACGTTGCAAATGACTACTGACAGTCTCTGGAAACCTGCAGAGTTTTCCAAAGACTGTAAACCTTTATTGTGGCCATATAGCAAGATGGCTCAGCAGAGAAGGGCACAGGTGACAAGCCTGGTAACCTGAGTTTCACCCCTGGGCTCTACGAAGCAGACAGAAAGAACTCATACCTTCAAACTGTCCTCTTTAACAGCAGATGCACAACATGGCACGCACAAAATAAATAAATGTTTTAAAATGGTTTTTTAAATAAATAAAATTTTGAAAGAAAAGCACGTGGTTATTTAAAAAAAAAAAAAAAAAAACAACGCATGCATAACGAAGACAGTCCACTTGGTGTTTGTAAATGAGAAGCTGTGGTCTGGCTGCCTGTCAATAAATACACTTGCTTCATCTCCCAAGCCAGTGAAACCACTGACACCCAGCCATACTGTCTTCTCATCCTAATGTCTTGTGAGCCACAATGACAGACTGGTCACATGGCAGCCGCGTGTGCACTTTCCTAGGCTTTGTCCCAAAGACGCGCTTCGTCAAATGTCACTGCAAAGTGGTTTGAAAGGGTGGCGTGAATGCAAATGTCTTTTCTCACTGCTTACATGCATTTTAGGGACAATTTACCACAGAGTCTCTGATTGGTCTTCAACGCACCACACTGATCTGTGAACATTTTAGTTGGAGAGTTCTCTCACACACCTCAAGCATTTTTTGTCAAATAAACAAGCAACTATCACAGGAATTCAATCATTTTCCAAATCAAATATCTTCCAAATGTCTTTCTTTCTTTCCTTTTGTTTTTTTTTTTCTTTTGAGACAGGGTCACATGTAGCACAGGCTGGCCCCAGATTTGTTATTTAGCCAAGGATGACCCGCCAGTGAGTGCTGATCTTATAGGTATGCTCCATTATGCTCAATTTATGTATTAATTCACATCAAACCCAGAGCCTCATGCGTGCTTAGAAAACACTATCACCTGTCCCAAATAATCTTTTTTTTAACAGATCTATTTTAGTTTTTACTTCTATGTATACATGTGAGTCTGTGTGTAGCGATGTGCCTGTGAGTTTAGAGCCCATGTTGGCAAGGAGAGGGCATCAGGTCCCCTGGCTTAGAGGCTATTGTGAGCTGCCCAAAGTGGGTGCCGGGGACAGAACTCAGGCCCTCTGCAAGAGCAGCATGTGCTTCTAACTACTGAGCTGTCTCTGCAGCTGCCCCAAGAATCCTTCAAGAACGCAAACGGCCATCTTTTGATTTGTCAGATTCCCTCGGTTGGAGCACCCAGGTGGCTCCCAGGAAGACACAACAATCAGCAATTATCGAACTAACTCACCAGTAATGGACACTGTTATTTGTGCTTCTTCACTTGGCACTAGGAACTGAACCAGGGTCTGGGGACACTGGGTAAGTAGTCCGCACTGAGTTACAGCCCCAGCCTTGCTGCGTTGGTGTTGTTTGTGCTCTGGAGAGAGATGTGTTCAGGGGTGAGGAGATGCTGGTGGAATGGGCCAGGAATGAGGTGGCTTACTTAAAGGCCTGACTAGATTCTAGAATGAGAGTGGCTGAGCCAGAATAAACATTGCCATTTGTTCTTCTGTGTCCTTGAGAAAGTCATTTACTTTGTGCCTTCTATTCCTTATTTGGAAAATGTAGACATAGTACCTATGCTCAAAAGTTTCTGTGCGATCAGACTGCAAGATGGCTCCTCAGGTGAGGTCACTTGCCACCAAGGCTAGCGTCCTGAGTTTGATGCCCAGAGCCCACACAGCAGAAAGACTGAACCAACTCTTGAAAGTTTTCTTCTGAAACAAAAAAATGTTTTAATGTTTCTATAAGAATTAAAAGGCTCAGTGTTGTAAACTCCTCAAAACAGTGCCTGGCACACACACACACACACACACACACACACACACACACACACAAAACCATACACAGCAGCCGGTGACACAGATATGCAACTCCACCTACCTGGGAGTGGAGGCAGGAGCATTGTCATCTCCGGACAGTTTGGATACAGAGTTAATTTAAGGACAATCTGAGCAATTTAGCAAGCTCCCCACCCCATCTCAAAACAGAAAGAGAGAAGGGACAAAGGGAGAGAGAGGGGGAGGAGGAGGGAGGAGAAGGAAGGAAGAAACAAAAGAATGAAAACGAAATCAGAGGAGCAAAGGAGAAAAAAAGGGGAGAGAATGCTTTTTATAAAGAATGTTTTATATGTCCTTTTATCCCCAATTGTTGGGCATCTTGGCTTCCAGGAGCAAGGGCTGTGTCTTAGTTGTGGTTTTCTTGCTCTGAAGAGACACCATGACCAAGGCACTTCTTATAAAGGAAAACGTTTAATTGGGGCTGGCTTACAGTTTCAGAGGTTCAGTCCATTATCATCATAGTAGGAAGCAAGGCCATTGTTAGGACTGGCCGCTTTCATCTCGTCAGAAAGCACCACACTTTGGGTCCAAACAGTTCCATGTAAAGAGGTTTAATTAAGAGAAGGAGAGGGGGCAGTAGCGCGGAAAGAGAGAGAGGGGAGAGAGAGAGAGAGAGAAAGGAATGCTCCTCCTATTTATATCATCGCTGACGTGTACAGCCGCATAGAGGTTGAAGGCGATTCCAATGGATTCTGGCAATATGGTGCCTGTTGCTCGGCAACAGGTCTCTGAGACCCGCCCATGAGTCACTACAGCCTTTGGATGCTAACAGCCATGTGCGGCAGACGTGGTGCTGGAGGAGCCGAATGGTCTACATCTTGATCTGAAGGCAACCAGGAGAGACTCACTTCTGCAGGCAGCCAGGAGGTGGCTCTCGCTCTTCCTCACTGGGTGGAACCTAATCATAGGAGCCCCCAAAGCCCACCTACACAATGACCCACTTCCTCCAACAAGGCCACACCTACTCCAACAAGGCCACACCTACTCCAAC
>JADRCD010193916.1:0-13073 GCA_019843815.1 Montemys delectorum
TGTGTGTGTGTGTGTGTGTGTGTGTGTGTGTGCATGCACCTATGTAAGCTCATACAGAAGCCTGAGACTAACATGAGGACTTCTTCTTCAGTTACTTCTTTCCTGTTTTTTGAGACAGAATCTCTCATTGAACATGAATATTATCATTTCTGCTAAACTGGCTAATCAGCAGAAGGTAAGCTCTGAAACTAAGCAGCAGTTGGGGAGGCAAAACCCATTACCAGGAAATTAATGTTAGTAAAGATGGGATATAGAAATATGTATCATATGCAAATGAAACTGAAGGCAAGGAAAATATAAGAAATTACGCAATCATCCCCTCATAAGGTGGAAAGGACTGGAGGCTGTAACACTTAAAGTCTGTCCTCAATGACTAAGAAAGGGCTGAGGCTCCTGGTGCCTGGGAGTAAGGGAGCATATTCCACCAACGGGGTGGAGACCAACATCAGCTAAACTGGAGGCCAGTGAGTCTTTGGGTTTTGCTGCTCCCTTCTTTGGTATCTGCCTATCTGCCAAAGTACTGAGATTACAAACCCATGATGTCGAGCCCAGAATGACATTTTATCTTGAGTGCTGGATATCCAAACTCAGGTCCACATGCTCATGCAGCAAGCAGTTTTTTGTTTTTTTTTTTTAACCAAGCCATCTTTCCGACTCCCCAGTTCCAGTTGTTATTCACCTCAATCGGTCAGCTCCGTCTTTCAGTACCTATGTCTATCTCTGTCTTCCTTTCCTTTGGTTCCACTGTAATCACTTAATTCTTCCTTTCTTTAAAAAAATTTCCTTTGTCACCATTGACATAATAAACTCTTGTTTTTCTTTTGAAAAAGCCTTTTTCTCATATAATTTTCAGTTCATCTTATTCTTCCTATAGCTGTGCTACCTTTTTATGTCGTTTCTAATCCATTTTCTTTCTAAGATATATCTATTTATCATTTATCATCATACAGCCCAACTTTAGATACTACCAACTGCTGAAGTTGTATGTTGTTATGACTAGACATATTATTCATTGAGCTCCATATATGTCTTTATAACTGTCTACTTGATGAATATCTCCATGTTATCTTGTTTAAAATGTACTGAGGTACCAACTCTGTTTTTTGATTCCCCATGTGTTCCCATGTCAACTAACGCCATTGCAGCTATGCCAGAAAGCAAGGCAAAGAGCTCGTCTTCCTTTGCTCTCCTCACCTTTCATCAAATCCATTAACTTATCAACAAGCCTTCCTTCATCTATCTTTTATATATTTGTAATCACGTGGAGCTCTGTCCATGTCCTTCCCACACCCCATTCTAGTTCAAGCCATGGTTATCTCCCTTCTTAAATAAGATATGAAGAACTTTATGTATATAGAAACATGTATGATAGTCTCCAAATTTGTCTCTTTATAGGAAACAAAGTACCATATTAAAATGAAAAGTCAAATGATGTTCTTAGCTTAAAATAACTGAAGTTTCCATTAATTTGAATAACAATCAATTTTTTTATCATGATCCACACTCTGAATAATTTGTTTCCTGATTCTATGATGAGTGTTGTTTCATAAACTATCATTTATGTTGCTACAGCTACAATGTTTTGTTTTGTTTTTAAGGCAGAGTTTCTCTGTAGCCCTGTCCTGTAACTTCCTCTGTAGAATAGGCTGGCCTTGAACTCACAGAGATCTGCCTGCCTCTGTCTCCAAAGTACTGAAATTAAAGATAGAAAGTTCCACCACTGACAGCTGGAATAGTTTTAAATTTGCTTTTTTATTTGTGTCTCTCATCTCAAAGCGACTGGTCTATTTCTTCTGCCATGGTCCCCTTCCTCTTCATTTTTTTACCTTCTATCTTGTTTTTATCTTTAGATATCACTCTAAATATTTTTAATGTAGGTTTTTGTCTTACTACTCTATTCTGTTTTGTATCTAGACTTTACAATTACATTTATAATCTATACGTATATTATGCTCTAGCACACTAAATGCAATAACTGTTCCGTATGAGCAGAAGTATGTCTGTTTTATTTATTATTAAACCTATAGCTCACAAGGTAGTGCCTGACACATGCAAGGTACTTAAACTTTTATAGAATTAATAGGAAATGAACTTTAAATCCCTATAAGAAAATACTCTTCACAAATTTGTACTTTCTGCTTAGCTAATTTACTCTGAATGTCTTTGGCAAGTACATTGTAAAGCAAACCAAGACTTATGATATCCTCATCCCATCAAAGAAAATATGCTTAGAAGATCCTTAAAACAGTATAACAAATACCCTAATTTTATTCCTAAAATACATTTTTTGCTTCCTATCCTTGGCGTTTTCTATCAGTTTCTATTTCTTTTCTTAAGCTCTTCTGTTTTGTCATTAACTTAGAGCATGTAAAGCAGAAATTTCCATCTCGTAGCTTGCAACGCCTCTGTAGTTAAATAACCCTTCACAAGGTAACACAGATATTCACATTAACATAACAACTTTAAAATTACACCTATAACATAATAAAAACAATAAAAATAATTTTCTGGTCGATGGTCATCTCAAATATGAGGAACTCTTATTAAATAGTCAGAGCATTAAAAAAGTTGAGAACCACAGATTTAGGGATGGGAAGGTGGGACAAAAGCATTGTAGAAAATGGAATTTGTTTTATCTTAAACTTTGGATTCATTTCTACTTCTAGATTCAAAGAAGTATAAAATGTTAAATTTGAATTAGAAAAAATATATTTATTTGTATCTCTGTTGTTATATGCATGTGCAGTTAACACTAGATGAATTACAAATATATATTCTCAACTTGCATAGCCAAGCAAATGTTTTGAAGGATAAAGTTCCAGATTCATATTTTTGAAAAGGCTGAATTTGGCTTTTTAATTGAGAGTCACTATATAGTCCTCCGCAGGGTCTTAGATAGAGCTTCATTAGAAAGAAGAATGTAAACAAGGAAAGCCATATCTTTTGCCCTCCATGCTATAGAAAGTCTGGTCTTTTTCTAACCAGAGCAATAAACATAATAAGTCAATAATCTCTGGAAGATACTCCATTATATCAAGAAAGAAGATCCACTCAATGAATGAACTAGAAGTACAACTTCCGACAAGAACTCCCCAGCTTCCTTCGGCGTCATCAAAGATAGCTAGGAAATTGTCTGTTATGCACAGGGAAGGCGCTTGACAGAAAACACATGGCCTTTTCACTAGGCATGACCAGTACTTGAAAATCATATGTACCATGGGTATCAATGGAATCAAAGCTCATTAGTGGACAGGCCTGTGATGTATGGGGTGGGCGGGTAGAGAATGATAGCACGAGTGCTCTGCCGACTCAACATTTGTCAGAAAAATTGCTACAAGAAGGAGGGGAGGATGTAGAACCATGGCAAGCTTTTGACGGATTTAAAACAAACTTGGGAGCTTCAAATTAACTCTCACGTTGACTCCTGTGCTGACATGAGGCATTTGGTATTATTGTTTGTTTATTGTTGTTACACTTTCCCCTGTGCTTACGGCCTGGATTCCTGTACATGGAGTGGAATTGAACTATTGGCTGGATGGACTTTTTAAACTTTTTTTCCCTCAGTTAATTTAAGAGTTTCCACAAGGATATTTTGATCATATTTGACTCCCTCCCCAATTCCTCCCAGATATTCCTTCTTCTTTGCACATGACTTTATATCCTCATTTATTTTTTTAAAGCTAATAAGTCTACTTTGTATTGCCCATTTACTCTTATGTGTGTGGCCTTTCAAGGGAGCTTGGTTAACCTAGCAGGGCCATACCCCTAATGAAAACTGACTCTTCCCCTACTTAACTTTTAAGGTAAGGCTCCAATAACCACCTCCTTCCAGATCAGAGTTGTTTTAGCATACAGATTACCATAGATTTCAAAACGAATTCCACAATTAGCACAAGTTAGTTCTTATAGTCAGTCCAACTAATGAAGTTTAACATTTAAGAACTGTTTTAAGACAATTTGCATCTTGTCATTCAAGAAAGATGAAAAAAATTAAATTCTTATTGAAAGAACAAACTATTTTAGAATCATTAAAAAAAATAAAATGAACTACAAAAGGGTCAGTTTATAGGATTTAGGATATTTCAAGTTCCCAGGGAAACAGAACATACAGAAATTAAAAGCAGATGCTATGAGCTTGATGCTCTGGACGAGCCTGACGAGTGAGTCTCAATCCATTGCAAGGTAAAGTTGTTTGTCCTTGAATTTTATTTGCCAGTGCTTTTTTTCACCATGGTTTTTCATCACTATGCTGTTCCCAGAAGAAACTTATATAAATTATCACAATATCCTAATGCTTTGGCTATTATTGTCTATTGAAGTGTTGAACAGACTGTTGTCCACCTCCTCACTGCCAGTAAAAGTAAGACATCCATATACTTTCCCACAAGCAGTTGGGACCATTGTGATTTAACATATAAATCTGAATCCAGTTTACTACTAAATTCATGTTGGTGAGTGTAGAATTAAGGAAAAGCCAAGTTATTATTCTTATCTACAAGGCATTTTGGTTTTATTTAAAAATCATCTCAGCAGAAATAAGGGTTGAGGATTACCAATGTAATAGATCCTGGGATTCTGTATTCTGCAGTTTGGGATCATACAGATACTATTTCACATTCAGTAGACACAGTTAAGCCAACCGTGTTCACATCCATGGCTTTGCCCTAAGAAGCCCCCTGATAGGTGGCTGCAAAGGCGAAGGCAGCAGTTATCTTCCTATTGCTTTTGTGAAATATACTTTTCTGGCGTATGCATGATCTGGGATCATTTGTGGCACTGCCTCCCAGACTGCATGAAATTACGCAAAGTTTGAAGCTACTGAAGCTGCTCTAAGTTTTACAGCCATGTCCATGGATAGTGGGCCAGATACAGACAGGTTTTAGCAGCATTATATTCCACAGTAGATCACACACTGCTCACGCACGTGTACACACACACACACACACACACACACACACACACACTGATGTTAGCAATTACATTCATCTCTTGTACCATGTCTCATCCTTGCCAGTCTTGACATGATGAATTTGAAAATCCTTGGAAAAATGGATTGGAAAAATGGTTGGCAAAACGGGTATCCTCTAAATTGTGGGGTGTTTAACAGAATCATTTATCTCTATCCAGTAGATATGGCTCAATACTCAGATACCAGTTATGATAAGGAGTGGCCTCTACTCCTTACATTTCAGGTGTCTACTCGAGAAAATAAAGAAGGTTCACATTATAGACATACTGGTCACAAAGATGTATTTATGGACAGTAAATAACATAAGATTAGGAAAAAAAGATGAACCATTAGAAAAAAGATCTGATTAGAAACACTCCATCACAATGACCAACTAGCAAGTTCAGAAGGGTGCCTAGGATTTTATACCTGAAGACCCTTATGGCAATAGTACCAAATGACAAACATGTTGTTTATTACTGCCAATATTTAGAGCGGTAACGCATTGGATTGGCTTCACTCTAGCAGAGGAATTGGAAAAGTGGAACACAGTTGCAATCATATTTGAGTGGCAGAAAAGAGCATGAAAACTTCCTTGATAAAAAGATAGAGGCAAGAGTGACTAGAAGTTGGCTGTGGGTGTCCAAGAGGACCTGTAAAGTTCAGAGTTCCATATTTCACTGTAAAGTTCAAAGCAAGATCTTATTTGGAAATGTAGATCTGCCAAATTTTTTGTGGATGTGATCACTAAATCCAGGGCTGTGTCAAAGGGTGTATGAAATAAAATATGGAAAGACAGCACCTGAGCAAGGAATTGTGATTTAGACTCTGAAACTCTACACAGTTTAGACTCTGATCAGCCCTACAATCAACTCATCATTGAACATAGATCTGAAAGAAACTGACTATTGCTTGGTTTATTATTATTATTATTATTATTATTATTATTATTACTATTATTACTATTATTATTATTATTTGCATTACAAATATTTTTTTATTTATTTTATTATTTTAAATTCAATATTTATTTATTTATTTATTTTACATTCTAGATTTTATTACCCTCCCAGTCCATCCTCAGACTGTTCCTCTTCCTATTCCTCCTCCCTGCTCCCATCTCCATAAGGATGTCCCCACCACCTACCACCCACTCCACTAGACCTCTAAACTCCCTGTGGTCTCCAGTCTCTTGAGGTTTGGGTGCATTACAAATATTATCCCCATTTTCTGTCTTCCCTCCACAAGCCCACAATCCAATCCTCTCTTCCCTTCTCCTCTTCCCTTCTCCCACACACCTGCCCACTCCCACCTCATCCCTCTAGCATTCCTCTTCTCTGGGGCATCAAGCCTCCCCAGGACCAAGTGCATTCCCTCCCACACAGACAAGATGAGAATCCTCTGCTACATATGTAGTGGGGATCACAGACCAGCCCATGTATGTTCTTGGCTGGTGGCTTAGTCCCTGGGACTCTGAGTGGTCCTGTTATTTGATACTGTTGTTCTTCTGTGTAGTTGCAATCTCCTTCAGTTCCTTTTCCTAACTCTTCAATAGGCATCCTCGAGTACAGTCCAATGGTTGGCTGTGAGTATCTGCATCTGTCTCAGTCAAGTGCTGGTAGAGCCTCTCAGAGGACAGCCATGCCAGGCTCCTGTCTGAAAGCACATTGCACTAGTGTCTGAGTTTGTGTCTGCCCATGTAATAGATCCCAAGTTGGGGCAGTCTCTAGACGGCCTTTCCTTCAGTCTTTGCTCCACTTTTGTCCCTGCATTTCTTTATGCAGGAACAATTCTGGGTGAAAAAAATTGAGATGGGTGGGTGACCCGTTTCCTCAACTGTGGACCATGTCTATCTACTGGGAATGGCCTCTTCAGGTTCCATCTCCACAGTGTTGGACATTTCAGCTAAGGTCATCCCTATTGGGTCCAGGGAGCCTCTTACATCCCTCGTGTCTGGGACTTTCTAGAGCTTCCCTACCCACCCATCTCCTACCCCACACTGCTGCATATTTCTATTCATTCTCCTGGCCCTCTGGGCTTCTCTATTGTCTTCCCCAATACATGATCCTGTCCCCCCTTTTTTCCTCCCCCTCTCCTCTCCCACCCAGATCCCTCCCTCCCTCTGCCTCCCATGCTTATTTTGTTCCCCCTTCCCAGTAGGATTGAAGCATCCACCCTTGGGCCTTCCTTCTTATTAAGTTTCATATGGTCTGTGAGATGTATCATGTACCCATTCTGAACATTTCTTTATAGGAACAGCCACGGATAAAGTATTTTGTGTAAAGTGCAGTGCTTTATTAATCAGGAAGTGATTACTTGATTAGACTGGCCTGTCATCTTGAACTTCCTCTTCAAAGGATTGCTCATCTTCACCTAGGCAAAGCATAGCCCACCTGTGTTCTTTTCTGCTCATCACCACCTCATCTGGCGTCATAGAAAAGGTGAGTGGCCTGTCGTGAGGGAGACAGTGGATATTTCACAGCACGTTCACCTGGATTTGTTTCTTAACATAAAATAAAGTATACAGCTTAGAAATCATCATTGGCAAGGTCTTTGCATCACAATCCATGGCACAGCTTAGGCCTTCACTGTCCCTGAATACATCTTTAGTACAGAGCTCATGTCATGTGTTCTGTTGGATGAGGTACTACAGCTCATAGAAGGAAAGGAATTTATCATGATGAAAATAATAGAATGTTGCTATAATAAATGCGAACGGCAAAAGTGGGTCATGCAAGAAATAGAATGAAGTATCCTGATATATTTTAATGAGCTCCTGCTTAACTTAAAAACATAGCCTTGAAAATCAATCTTAAAATGTATTATGTGTTTGCTCATTTTAAAGAACGATTATAAATCAAGCAAACTTATTCTTCGCCATATACTCTCAGTTTTCCTCTCTCAGTTAACATTGTAAGCACACCCTCTATCAAAACAAAACAAAATTCAGTAGAGAAATAGCTTTGTGAGTTGGACATATGTAACAATAAACAAGCAGTTTAGCTAGATGCCCTGCTTTTACAAATGAAACTTCAGAAGATCACTAAGAAGACCTTACTCCTTTGGAAATTAATGCTTATAGCAACTTCATTAATTCTTACTTTAGAATTATGAATGAATTCAATAATATTCCATTGTAATTTGGTGCTGATACATGTTTTATTAAAGAAATATGCAAAGATGTATGAATAATTCAACTTTATTTTTAATATATATTTATTCTACGTATGTGAATTCATTGTGGTTCTCCTTGGACACACCAGAGAAGGGAATTGGATCTTATTACAGATGTTTGTGAGCCATCATGTGGTTGTTGGGAATTGAACTCAGGACCTCTGGAAGAGCCAGTGCTCTCAATGGCTTAGCCATCTCTCCAGACTCTCAACTTTTTAAAATTATAGAGAGTATTTATTTTAGGGAAATTGTCAGTCAATAAATATCTTGATTTTTAAAAATTTTACACACACATCCCCTGAAAATAAACAAACCTGAGTATTTGTATAGCATAAATCAATTTGTTCCCCTGTTCTATATGAATTGTGGAATTTTAAATTGATAGTTAAGTAACATAAATAAGTACCTGGAGTATTGAAGGCTCACTGGTACACAGTAGGCTATGTGGAAATTCTTGCAACTGTGGTAGAGTTGATTTTCTCCAGAAGATGGTGATTAAATTTAGCACACCACTAGAGAGTCATTGTGAAGAGAGTCCTGTAAGAAAATGGGGGTAGGGATAGGAAAAAGACAATGAACTAAATCCTGATCTAAAGACATGGAAGTCTGGAGTTTGCCCATAAAATGTAGATCAAAAGTCATTTGCTCTGATTATCTTTGGAGCCATCTAATCTCTAAATCTGAAGCTAAGAGAATGGAGAAAGTGACCGATGACAAATGTCCTCCCTGTTTTAATAAAACTGTGTGCTGAGCAATTATAATTATTATTCCTAGTGAATTGCTTGGCCATATCTCCAGGACATAAAGACATAAAGTGCCTCTGGACTAGAGCACAGAATATGGTGGCAACTTCTTTTGAAACTTGAAGTAGCATGTTAGACTTTACATGAACATGGTGCAGGGTGTTAGTAGTGCTTTCAGTCATTTTTGCAGCTGATAGTCTTAACTGACTCATATGGATTTTCTCACCCATCTTTGTTACTAAGGGCTCCGATCTGGGGACAGCTGGCTAAAGCCAGCAATAACACTGTGGCTCTGGAACAGAGGAATTCCACTGGCCAAACCCACAACCTTGGCCTCATTAGCACTTTCCTAAAACCAGCCAAGTTAACTAGTGACAGATGGAGTCCTCAGCACTTACATCCATCTTCAGAGCCTTTGACAGTGGCCCATCAGATACCAAGGGCACAAGCAAATCCTTATATACTTGCATTGAGGCCAACGAAAGCAGCACATAGTGGTTTGGGTTTTCATAAACGTCCATCAGAATTGCTTGTCATTTTCTATGTTTATGGCTAAACGCAGCTCAAACTCTCAAGACCCACTTCTGACATAAGGTTTTTATAAGTGGAAAAATGGAAGCAGATGATTTCGTCATCTTTGAAAGTAGTGGCATGGGGTGAGGCTGACATCATGCAAAACCTGTATTAAAATCACCTTACTACCTACCAATTACTTCTTGAAAAAAATGCCTTTAGATTTTACATAAGCTTTTATGAGAGGACTGACTCTAACATATTCAAGTGGGGGGCTTTTCTTTTGGAATATGTTTTACTTTGTTTTGTCACACACACAAAATAATCTATCCTCAAATACTTTTTGTAACATCGCTTTGAGGTAAAAACAAAATCTAAACTATCTTATAACAAATTCTCTGTCTTGGACACACATTGGGATCGTATCAGGAGTGTTTTATATCACTAATACAAATACAAGTGTCCTCAGGTGTGGTCTGAGCCTGAGTAGGGTTCCAAGAAGTCCTGGGGCTAATTCTTATGTTCAGTCATTGTGCAGTCTCATTTTGAAATTTAGTGGAGAGAATAGTAAGCTGCACTATTCCTCAGTGTTCTGTATTTGGCAGTGAGCTTTCTGAATTCCTGTGAATTTAACTTGTTAACACTATTTCCATACATACATTCCATATGAAATTATATCAGTGGGAGAACCACTGAGTTGTATTTTTTCTAAACATTTTCTTTTCTGCTTAGAGAAAAAGACCAGTGTTCACCAAATAAATGCAAACTTCTGTGAAATTTGTTGGACTAAATGCCAGACCTACAATTCAAGTAAGAGCCAAATATTATAGGTATGATTCTTAAATATTATATTTAGGATAATATATTGTTAATGGCTCCCTGCCACTTATTTCTGGTTTGTGCAAAGCAAGTCAATGACTTGGGTTTTTTCTTTTGAAAATACAATAGAATGTCACTATCATTATCCATCAAGAAGCTTGGTGTCCTCCTTTGCTTTCTATTGTTGTGATAAACAGTGTGACCAAAAGCAAACTGGGAAGATAGAGTTTATTTTGCATTACATCTCAAAGTCAATCTTTAAGGGAAATTGAGGCAAGCATTCAATACAAGAACATGAAGGCAGGAACTGAAACAGGAGACGTGGAGGACTGCTGCTTACTGACTTGTTCCTCATAGCTTGTTCAGGCCTGTTTTCTTATATAACTAAGGATCACCTTCTAAGTGTTGGCATTGCCCATAGTGAGCTGTTACTGTCCACATCAACCATTAGTCAAAAAAAAAAAAAAAAAAAAAAAAAAAAAAAAAAAGCCTATATGCTTGCCTTCAGGCGAGTCTGATGGAGGTATTTCCTAAGTTGATATTTCCTAAATGACCCTAGCTTGTGCAAGTTGACAAATACTAACAGCACTCTTTGAGATTATGGTTTCTGCTTGCCCCTTGTGTCTAGATGAAGTATTTTCACTACATCATTATTAAGAAATGTTTCCAACTTTGATCAGAAGAACAAAGTATAATCAAATATCATGTTGATATTTTAAAATGGAGTTGTTGAATCAAAACTATACCAACCATCATATGTAAAGTATCTTAAATAAAATTTTAACTTCATAATTATCCTTGTGAATTCAATGTTCTTGGAGATCAATATGTTAGGGTAATGAAGATTAAGGCATAGGTGTATATCACCTTGATAATACCATGTGAAGATAGTTTCAAACTCATGCCTTTCTGATGTAAAATATATTTAAACATGGAAGCAGATAATAAAGAGAGGTATAGCAGGGACAGAATGAGGATGAATATAGTAAAAAAAAGTGAATTGATATAAATGTAAGGAATTGTTTATCTTAAACAGTGCTATATATTCACAATGAATATATACCAAAATTTTAAATGACTACAAGAATATTAGTATGCAGCAGTGACTTATATTCTAGTGGCCAAGGAAGGGAAGTTTCAAGTAGTAGATTTGAGAAAGCTGTGGTACAGTTTTCTAGTTTTATACCTAGTAGGACAGATGAATTTAGTTGACCAGTAAGAAAAAGAATATATTTTCTTCTCTCAGCAGATTTTACTTGCCTGTAGTTCCTAACCTCAGAATGGGGCACCTTAGATTTGTCCCTTCCACAATAATGTGTTTATTACTGTAACTACTGCTTGGGTCCTATTTATCCATCTATATTGTATTAATATTGTGGATATAGCATCACTGTCATTTCTAGAAGACACAGTTTCCCAGCAGACTTCTCCTTCCTTTGGCTCTTCTAATCGTTCTGCCTCCTCCTCAGTGATACTTACTGAGCCTTAAGAGAAGGATTTGTGCCAAGCTTGCACTGGTTGGACTGAGCATAGCAGTGTCAGTTGGAGTTTTCTGTGATCTTTGTCTGCTGCAAAGATAGCTTCCCTTAATGAATGGTGAGAGCTACAACTGTCGGTGGTATAAAAATACTCATTTAGAGTGCAGTTAGGAATTATATTGGTCTAATAGAATAGTGGGTTCTCCTCTAACATACATGACCTACTAGCCACCTAGTTTTGCCTAGGTTTCCAGTCAGACACGATTTCCTTCCTGTTAAGTTAGCTGTAAGTCCAATCAAATGACCACTGCTGGTTACTGTCAAATTAGAACACCACTCTTGCAGCCCTAGGCATATCTTACCATAATGCTCATCACTGTGACTTGTGGATATCACCATTTGGCAGAACTACTGGTTGCATTCTCCCTTTGACAGGTTGAACCTCACATTCTGGTACTATGGAAAACTGGTCTTTTGTAAGGAAAGCCACCTGATTTTTGACAAACCAACAATACACAGTCAAGAAAAGATAGCATCATCAACAAATGGTGCTGATCAAACTACATGGCTAAATGTAGAAGAAAAGAAACTTCAATCTTTATCTCTCACCTTGCATAAAAAAAAACTCCATATGGATCAAAGACCCCGAGTTAAGGCATGATAACCTCAGTTTGATGGAGGAGAAAAATTAGGGAATACACTTGAACTCACTGGAAAGGAAGAAGGCATCATGAATCTAACTTTTTTCTCAACAGTAAAAAATGTAACATAGCATACAAAATGATAAAAAGCCCTTACCAGCTGTACCTCTGACAGAGGATTACCATGTAGAACATGTGATAGAAACTCAAAAACAAAAAACAAAAAAACAAAAAAAAACTAAACATCCCAAAGAAAACAAACAACCCAATTTAAAGTGGGAGCATGAAATTAAACTGAGATTCTTAAATTATATAAAAGCAGTGTATAGTACTCATACATGAAAATTTCAAATTACTATGGAAGCATTTTTAAGAAGAAAAAAGGTGTAAAAACAAACACCTGAGAAATGTTTAAAAATATTTAACATACCTGGCCATCAGAGAAATACAAATTAAGACTAATTTTAGATTTCTTCTTACCCCAATCAGAATGCCTAATACCAATAAAGTCAAATGAGAACAAATATTACTATCAATGTAAGAAGAGAAGAAACTTATTCACGGTTTGTAGGATGCAAACTGGTGCAAATTTGGGAGATCGAAGGGTAAAGGAAAGAATGCAAAGAGGTTTAAGTAACACTAGAGACACTACAGATCTTGTGAAAAGAGCCACATGAAAACTTACTACAATAAAAGCTTCCTAAATGTGCACTTGCACACACACACACACACACACACACACACACACACACACACA
>JADRCD010193916.1:13083-23997 GCA_019843815.1 Montemys delectorum
CACACACACACACACACACACACACACACACACACACACACAAACACAGAGAAAGATAGGGGGAGACAGAGACACAGAAAGAGACAGAGAGACAGAGAGAGACAGAGAGAGAGAAAGAGAGACAGAGGCAATTAAAATGAAGTGACTTTATTAAGGGACAACAAATGCACCTACTAGACACCAAGGCTAACAAATGAAAAGACTGGTGCCAGGAATCATTTACTTCTTTTGTTGAGAATAGTTTTGGCTATCCTAGGTCTTTTGTTATTCCAGACGAATTTGCAAATTGCTCTTTCTAAGTCTGTGAAGAATTGAGTTGGAATTTTGATGGGGATTGCATTGAATCTGTAGATTGCCTTCAGTAAGATGGGCATTTTTACTATATTAATCCTGTCAATCCATGAGCATGGGAGATCTTTCCATCTTCTGAGGTCTTCTTCGATTTCCTTCTTCAGAGACTTGAATTTCTTGTCAAACAGATATTTTACTTGCTTAGTTAGAGTTACACTGAGGTATTTTATATTATTTGTAGCTATTGTGAAGGGTGTTGTTTCCCTAATTTCTTTCTCCGCCTGTTTATCCTTTGTGTAGAGGAAGGCTTCTGATTTGCTTGAGTTAATTTTATATCCAGCTACTTTGCTGAAGTTGTTTATCAGGTTTAGGAGCTCTCTGGTGGAATTTTTGGGGTCACTTAAGTATACTATCATCTCATCAGCAAATAGTGATAATTTGACTTCTTTCTTTCCAATTCGTATCCCTTTGATCTCCTTTTGTTGCCTAATTGCTCTGGCTAGAACTTCAAGTACAATATTGAATAGATAGAGAGAGAGTAGGCAGCCTTGTCTAGTCCCTGATTTTAGTGGGATTGCTTCAACTTTCTCTCCATTTAGTTTGATGTTGGCTACTGGTTTCCTGTATATTGCTTTTACTATGTTCAAGTATGGGCCTTGACTTCCTGATCTTTCCAAGGCTTTTATCATGAAGGGATGTTGGATTTTGTCAAATGCTTTCTCAGCATCTAGTGAGATGGTCATATGGTTTTTTTCTTTGAGCTGGTTTATGTAGTGAATTACGTTGATGGATTTCCGTATATTGAACCATCCCTGCATCCCTGGGATGAAGCCTACTTGATCATGGTGAATGATCGTTTTGATGTGTTCCTTGATTTGATTTGCAAGAATTTTGTTGAGTATTTTTGCATCGATATTCATAAGGGAAATTGGTCTGAAACATTTACTTCTTTTGAAGATGTTGATCAATGACTTCCCATAATCCCTCCTACATTCCAGTCGATTCCAATTACTCATGGTTTCCCTTCAGAATTTGATGGTGAATCCCTGTTGCTGGAGACACCATATACTTGAGTCATGGACCATTGGAAAAAAACACTCTCATTCATATTAAAGTTTCAGCTTTACTGTCTAGCTTTCATAATGCTGAAAGGTACTATGGAAGCTTCCAGAAACAAATATTTCTTTTGTTGGTGTTTGTTTTTAAAGAAAAGTCTCATGATTGTAGTGTCTTTTAAGACAAAATTGGGTTAGAGCTTGACCACTTGGCCTTCTCACTCTTCGTTGCATCCCAGTTCCGAATGCTCACATCTCTCAGCATTCAGTTAAGAGGTGGGCTCTACATACTCAAGCCTCTGCACAATAGTCTTTGTAGTTTTAACCTTTTGCTGAAAACAGGCTCATCTGCCCACCCATTGTTAGCCACTCTGCTGCCTGTGAAAATCCTTGTATTTCCAGAGTAGACAGAGAGACCTTGTTCTGTGTCACTGTGTGGAGGTAGTGATCCCACTTTTCTTTTTTTGAAAGTCCATTGGGTCTTAGGAATTTTCATCCTGTTTGCAGAAGTGTCATCAATACAGAAAACTAAGCATTCAAGGGTTAGGAAGCTCACCTTAAACTCTCCGTCCAATGTTTGCATTGTTAGAGAATCTCTTCTTAAGCAGATTACACTTATTACTTAGTACATGTCCTTGATATCTGTAGTTGTTTGCCTCCAAGAGACTGTACTCCTCATCTTTAGTATCTCCAAAATTATTTTGCAAATGCAACACTGGTTTCTTTTTCATTATCTTTGCTACCTTTTATTGTGAATTGTGAATATAATTATTATTGATATATCGTATACATCCCATTCTAGAACATGGCTTCTGAGTTGCGAACTGTATTTCTTTAGATCACATTAAATCTCCAAAATTTAGAGGAATTCCTGATAGGTAAGAATTACCCAAAATATATTTCTGTAATGGTACAATTGAATGGTTGTTGTCCAATTGCTAGAGGAAGGTCATATCCCTCCTCCCTCAATTACCACTCAACTACAATGTATTCTTGATTAGAACTTATCCTTGCACTTAATCTGGTACAAAGGCCCCAGACAAGCAGAAGCTTTGCAGTTCTGCCCTGGATCCACTAGCTCTTTTACTCTTTCCATGAGCCACTTGACTGACAAGTGCCAGAACTGCTCTCTCACTCCAACTGGAGGGAAGTTACAGCAGATTTCAAATTGCTACTAGGAAGAATATGCATATAAGTGCATGTGCATTTGTGCATGTGTGCATAAGGCAGAAAACCTAACAATGAGCTTGCTAATACCAAGGCTTGTGTCAAAGCCAAGTTACTTGATTTCTAGATTTTAAAAATTAAAACTGAACGTCCACTCTCACTTTTGTCAATAATCCTGGTATTTGTTTCCAGTCCTCTATTATCTCTCCCACAAGTTTTCTAGGCTAAAAGATATTTAGCAATCTATTTTGCAATTCCCTAAGCTCCTTGAGAACTTGACCTCCTTTAAAGGGTACATAATTACCACCAGAAACACTAACTAAAACAGTAATACTCACTTATCAGTGTTTGCTTCGTGTTTTTTCAGTATGAAGAAATTTTTACTCAATAGGAAACTGAAGCGAGAGAAAAGAACAATTCATTTTTTTCTTTCTATTGTTCTTTATAATTACGTGGTGTGAATATACCCAGAGCCCACAGGGCGCCTTGGTGTCTGCAATTACTTTTTAAAGATATACCCCCACAAGCATTCCACATGTGAAAATTCACTGTACACTAGCTGACATAATTCACACTATACAGATAAAACGTAACATATTGAAAATATAGAGTAGAAATTAAAATAAAGGCTCACTAACAAGAAGATGATTGTATGTATAATAGTTCATTATTTCATATAGTCCTACTCTGATTTTTATGCAATAAGTATGTGTATAAAATTTTCAGTAAAATCTGGGTACAGGGAAATCAGTATACCACAAACATTGGCTTTGTAGCTAAAGACTATTCCTTGCTGTGTTACCCTGGTTACTTGTTTCTCTAAATGTGCTGTGATGCTCAAGGAACCAAGCAGAAGGCTTATTGTATTGTATGCATCTTCAGAACAGGCACTACTGAGCATAGGAGGGAATGAATAAAAAAAAAAATGATATTCCTGTGGGTTTGGAGATAAGTGAATCCTGAGGCTTCCCCCTAGTCCCTGTGGGTAGAGATGGCTGCTGTCTGTAATTACCTCTGTGGGTGCTGGCTAGCACAGATGGCCGATGCTTTCTTATTCTCTACCCACTCTCAGAGAACAGCATCCCTTACCCGGATGTGCTTGCTTAAAAAACATCTTATTCAATAAACAATTGTTATCTCATGTGTATGTCCTGACTCTAAGAGTAATAGATCTGAGGCAGTGCCTACTGTTTCCCATCAAAGGCATGTCTTGTCTTACTTGGATCAGATAATTAGTCATTTGACACTGATGCTTGGTAGTTAGCACAGAAGCATCTGGGAACTTCCTGACATCTAACAAGCTCTTGTTCCTCATCGAATAGCCGAAGTCATCCTGGCTTGGTTCCATTTTTTCCTTTGCTGTGTATGAGAATTAAGAACCATTCTCAGGCCATTGTCTCTTAAAAATACCTTAGAATCAGTGAAGGAAATTTTTGCTTTGAATTAGACTATAGGACATAAAACAAGAGAAGTAAAGATCTGTTCCTTCTTTTCTTGGTTCATTGCATGCTGTGCTTTAACTCATGCCTCTGGTTCTAGAATTTGGTGCTGGTTCTCACAGTGGTAAGCATCTGGGCTTTTAGGCTTTTCAGATTGCTGAATACTTAAGGAAGCTCAGCACTGTCTTACAATTTTCCAAAGAAAACAATCTTTGTTGTCAGAACCTTCTTATATAACCAAGTTCATGGAGCCTGGAGCATTTTGTAAATATATTGAAACAGAAAAGAAAAAAAAATAAATAAAAAAATAAAAACTGCCTTTAGGGACCACCCAAGGGACAGGAATAAATTGGTTCCCTCCATTAAGTGATCTTTAAGCATCAAATTTTAGTAGAAATGTTGAGGAGTAAATGATCACTTTTAAAAGGGGGTTGCCTGAGGTCTGAGAGTGCAAGTTGGTCTATATTTAATGACTGCAAGGTCATTGCATGAAATCAGTAGAAGGGAGCAGAATCAAGTGGGTATCCTATTCCCATTCTCTGCTCTGATGGCTTCTGATGTCAGCAAACCTTTCAAATGGAATTGTTGTAAAAATATCATACCATGTGTTGAGCCCAGGGAATCAAAGAATTTACTCCAATAACCAGTCATGATTCTGTAATCTGAAAGATCTTTACAATTATTTGATCACTATGATCTCAAAATTCTTTTTTTTTTTAAAAAAAAATTTCATTCATTGAGGTGCTCTAAAGGCCAGAGATTTTTATGGCTCTTCTGCAAAGAAGTCATGTTACATGCAGAGACTTTTCAATTATGCACACTAATAATGGAGGAAATCAGGAGTGAAGATTTTTCTGAATTGTGGATAATCCCCAAATCTTCTTTATTTGGCCTTAGAAGGTATAATATTACTCGTTGATGATATGTTGTTGTTGTTGCTTTTGTCCTGATACACTGAATGGCTCACTAATAAAATGGATCCAGATGCTAAAGTAACCACGTAGTGAGGGATAAGCCTCAGGGATATTCAGAACTACAAACAGGAGTTGAAATATAGGTGTAATTACACAAGGGAAAGTACAATACATGCACATGATCAAAATCTTGGTGTTGACAAAAATATAGCTCTTTTCATACATTTATATACTGTATTAATAATAGGGCTATAATCTATTTTATGTTAAAAGCAAATAAAATTGAAATGAAGTCAATCATTGTAAAATTTAATGCTAAACTTTAAAAAAATCCTTTAAACATATTAAAGTATATACTTCTATTCATGGAAATCTAGTTGAGGATATTAAGTAGGGGATTTCTATTGTAATTTTCATGTAGGGTGAGCAGCTAATTAATTAACCAGACACTATAGTGAAGAATTAGAATACATACTAAGGATTTTGTTCAAAACATTCTGAGTTTTTCCAACCATACATATTCATTCTTATTTTCAAGAGAAAGCATTGGCCATGTTTTAAACAATTAGCATCTAATTACATCATTATTCTAAAAATAAATTAAACAACAAACATGCACTAAATATATTCTATGTGTACCTAACAGCCAGGTCAAAGGTCAAGAACAAGAACTCTCACTTGTCTTTTTTTTTTTTTTTAATTTGTCCTTCTAGTCATTCATCCATTCACTTTCTGTATATAAACCACATAACTAAGGAGGTAAAGGATACTGGGCTTGTATACAGAACACATTATCTTTGAGAATTTAGCCTATCCAGTAACAGAAGATTTACATAATAATCAGCCAAACTGTTCTGATAAATAACATTGAAGTCTCATATATGTTGTGTACAAAAGTATGAGGAGAGATATTTTTGTCATATGTCTCCATTCTGTCACTAAGATATACACTTACTGTAACTCCTTTCCACTCTCCAAAGAATGATTAAAATGTTCTGCTGCTAAAGACCTGAAAGTGGGAATTTAATTCTGGGAGAATTTAAGCCTCCCAATGAGTAGTATTGTCTATTTCATGTTTTTACACTATAGTATGGTATTCAGAACAGCTTATACATTTCAAAAGTATTTATATACTCAAGGGAGACAATTAACTTGGGAGGTGGCTTGTAGGAAAGAGAACAACAAAGAGTGAGACTGAATGCTTTGCTTGACATTTGTAGCTCTTGTATCAAGTTTGAAGAAGAGGACTTTATAAGTTACTCTTTCTCTGAGATGAATGCTTTTCCAAATTATCACAGCTAATGAACCAGATTCTTACCTGCACCTAATGTCTATGCCACCCTCCAAGCAGAACCATTGTTCATTCAAACAGTTGGTGAATGACTCTGTGGATAGACCATCTTAATACACACACCATTTCTTAAATGAATGTAATCTGTCCTCTGTGGGTTGAGAATAAAGTGACTCACTCAAGTCAAATAGTTTTGACCATAGCAGGAAGTCTGTATCCAAAAATCGTTCCTACAATTCATTCCTTGGCACAGTAGAACTGTCAACTCTCAGCTTAGCTACGATGGAGGTAAAATCCTTTTGGTGATATGAGGGTCATTGAAGTACAGCCTTACTACAATGAAATCCAATGTCTAAAAATTGTTCTTATTTTGGGGTTGTACCACAGTAAGAGCCAAGATTTTAAGCTCTACTAAATACAAAATAAGCAAACAAACAAAAAGACTTTATATATTTATGTTCATTTAAGAAAATACTAGTAGTGATATATTATTTTGAAATATACAGTTAATATGTTTGGAGTTATTTAAAATTTATATTGAGAAAAACGTATGTATTTGCAGTATTGCCATATACAAGCATCTACATAAGACTGTTAAATTGATTGTTGTTTTATATCAAACAACTTTTATAATACTCATTTTTATTGTTATAATATTTTATAAATGTTAAGGAATATGACAAAAAAGATATTGTAGGTATTGAAGGGGGGTCTTTGGGAGGAGTTGGGGTACAAAAGGGAAACAGGAATGTGATTTAATTCTATTTACTTAAAATATGTTTTAAATGTTAGCAAATTCAGATAAATTGAAATCATGTAACTTTCCTCATCATAATGCAATAAAAGTTAAAAAAAATCATAAATTCATTTGCTAATAGACACAGAGGCTGGGAAGGCCAAGAACAATACTCTTGGAGATTTCTATCCGGTCAGGACTGTCCTCTGTTTCCAAGATAGCACATCTTGTCACATCCGTGCATGCTTCAATAGCAATGTCTAGCAAGAGTCCTCACTGAAGTCATTTTTAGGCATAGTAGTCCATCCATGAGACACAACACTCAGAACCTCCCACTTAGATGCCTCTAAATAAAATAACTAAGTCTGAAGTTCAGTTTTCAAACTATGGATAATGGAGAGATACCTGCATTCAAGCAGCAGCTCTAAAATATAGATGGGGATGCAATTTGATGGGCTATGTCCCAACTAGGGCAGCAGAGGACATATTATAAATCTAATTGCAAGGACCATTGTGATGTGAAGGAAGCAAGAACAGTCAGACATTAAAAAATGTCTCACTTAGGTAAGGGGTATAGCATTTTTATATGGAGATAAATAATGAGAAAAAGAAATCATTCATACTCCTCTGAGGAGATAAAAAAAAGAAAAGCAACTTATTCTGTATTGAAGAATGAATGACACCCCTTCTTTTTTCAGGTTTACAAGCTTATAACCCTCAGAAGTTGAGTTTGCTTCCGCACTGGTCAGGTTACTTCACGGTTGATTGAAAGTTCACATTATACACTGTGTTTTAAAACTGGCATAGTAAATTCAGCATTTTCAATAATTCAGCAAGTACTTTTGTTGAACCTATTCTTACAGTTGTTCTTGAATTCACTAATCTAGATAATGTTTAAATTAGAATATGCTACAATCATTTTATAACGTAACTACAGAGCTGGTATTGAGACCCTCCAGCCCCTTAATTATGTCACTCCTAACTCTCCTGTTAAATCATTTGGCACACACTGTATGGTTCAGCTGTATGGCTTCCTATTCACACTGTATCCTAAACCTGAGTGTAAAATTCTCTGCTAGGCCATAGGCGATGGCTTTGAGCTTTTTGCATTTCACTGACAAAGGAAGACAGGCTAGTTAAGCTATTGGAGTGCTGTAAGCCTTACAGACTAAACTTCCTTGTAAAAAACAATTCAAACAAGAGTTAATAAAAAGTTATTCTGTTATTTTCTAGTGTGTAGCATTGGCTTATCTTTTCCAGGTATTAGATGCTGAGAACCTTCTTCATGCTTCTAACCATCCTTCACACAATGCAAGATCAAAGACATTCCTCTGGGAAAACTAGATAATCAGGTTTGCAAGGCAAGAATGTCCATGTGCTGTCATCATTGCTCATGGGATGGTAGTGGAGTATAATTTTGTAAGCAAGAAAGGATCAAAAAAAAAAAGATGACAGCAATCCCCTTTAACCAGGTTTCAAAACTGATCTAAACAATGTTAGATTTTTTTTTTTTTTATCTTCCATGACAAATCAGGTGTCAAGGTGAATTTGGTTACCACTTCCACGGAATAAACTTCTCAATTGGATGACAACAGAATGATATGCCCAAGCTGCTCTAATTGAACAATGTAGAAATAAAGGGCTTTAATCTCTCTGATTTCCCTCAACAGTCCTTCTGTTAATTTCAGCATGGGGGGAAAGGTGGAGGAACGCTGTGAGTCCTTTGGAAAACAATAATCAGCCTCTTATTAGAGGCTAGGGGTTTCATGTCTTTATGCTTGCTCTAGCGTCAGGTGAGCCAATGTCTCATGTGTTTTCTTTCATTGCTGTAAAACTTTGATGCTTACAGAGAATGTCACCATCAAACAAGAAGATTACCATGGGTGACAGACTGCTGGCGATGGAACTTGATCTGTGTTGGGTAAGGATGCTTATCGGAGTGGGGGATATGTTTTGTTTTTTCAGACAGCAGCTATCTTACATTCTTTTAGCATCCAATATCCACAAATACAAAAGTTTACTAACTTAACTTCAGTTGAATATGTAAAATGTTTGGTGGCATGATTACATTTTAGCTTCAGAATGAAACAATAAAATATGTTATTCTGAATTTTGTTTCTTTTTTTACATTTTATAATTATAATTTTCCATCATTTTATGTGCAATTACTATAATGAAAGAATCCATTGTTATTGGTACTTTGTGCAGAATTTTATCATCTACATCTTACCAGTGAATGACAATGCTTTATTTATTATAAAAATAGATATCAATATTAATAGATTTTAATATAGTTTACATTTAAAATAGTTTACTGTTCAATAATAATCTTCTAAATAGTCATCTTATCACCAAGGAAATGGGGATGAAAACAACCAAAATTTCCTTAACTTTTCAGGCAATGATTATCATCAGAAGACCACTTGAATTCTTGTTCACCTGATAGACTTTCAGTCAGAAACTGACACACAATTATAAATACTTTCTGAATACTGAACAAGACTCAAAGATAATGCCAAAAGATTTGTTAATGTAGATAAAATAAAAACAATAAAGACTCTTTTGAGAGAGGAGGGGCAAGGACCATAAAGCTGGTTAGATGGGAAGGACAGAGGGAAGGTCTAGGAGGAATTGGGGGAGGGGAAAGAATATGATAAAAACTATTTGATGTGAATTTTTTTAATTCACACAAAATAAAATATGTTACTCTGAATTTTATTTCTTTTTTTAAATTTTATAAATATGATTTTCCATCATTTTATGTGCAATTACTATAATAACGAATTAACCAACAACAACAACAACAACAAAACAGTTTTGGCACAAGCTGTTCCTGAAGTGATGTCTGAAAAATAGGAAAGACTATTGCTCACCACAAGGCTCTCATTTCACATTTATAATATATCCAGATTTTTTGCAATGATCTACAAAATCTGTTTTCCAACTTCCACTCTCATTTCTCCTGCTAGCCAATGATATAGAGTTCTCTCAATTTTCCAGCACATTAATCATTGTTTTATTTTGGGTACACCTTTTACTTTGGTCTTCAAACTGGGAACACAAGGTTGACTGTTTTCACATTGATTTTTGCTTAATAAAAATGTCATCCTTCGCACTGTTAATTGACAGTGGGTAAATTTTTGTTTGTGTGGGTAGAGATGGTGGGGGAGATGGTGGGGGTGCCTGTACTTTACTGTGTTTAGCACTTTCCCTGGACTTTATCCATGTGATGACAGTAGCACCTTTCCTGTCCCATTCTTTCAAGTTGTAACAAGGAAAATGCTTCCTGACATTTTTAAGTGTCCCCAAAGGGATGCAATCACTCCCACTGCACACCCCCAACACACAGTGTTGAGATTTTTCAGAAAAAGGTAGCCACTGACTCAGTATTAATCACCTCATCATGTATCACACCAGTGTCTTTTAAAGGCGCTTTGATGATCTAATATTTTCCTCCCTAATGAATTACAGATGCTTCTTGGTGTACAACCAGATGATATCCTGATAAGCCCACTGCAATTTGAAAATATTATAAGTGAAAAGTACAGAATATGCATAACCTTTTGCAATTGAGGCTAAAATAATTATACTCAGAGCATTTACAAACACTTTTAGTTAGGCAAAATAATCTAACACAAGGCATATTTAATAATCAACTGTCAAATATCTCTATACCACATGTTCTGAAAGTAAAAACCAGGTTAAGTTTTTATGGTTATATATATATATATATATATATATATATATATATATATATATATATGTTTATATATATACACACACACACACACACTCATACACACACACACACACACACACATATAAAATGGTGTTGGGCATGGTGGTGCACACCTTAAATGCAGAACTCAAGAGACAGAGTTCTTGGCAGGTGTGCGAGTTCAAGGCCAGCCCAGTCTGCATAGAAAATTATAGCCATCCAGGGATACACAGTGAGACAGTGCTTTTTTTGGAGGAGGGGAGGGAGAGAGGAGAGAGAAACAATATTGTAAGTTGAACCATC
>JADRCD010193918.1:0-14903 GCA_019843815.1 Montemys delectorum
TCCCCAACTTGCTTCTTGGTCATGATGTTTGTGCAGGAATAGAAACCCTGACTAAGACAGCTCCCAAACAGAGCAATTATAAGCCCCACTCAAGTATGGCCTGTGTAGTATGGGCTGGAGAAACAACTCAGAGGTTTAAAAGTATTGACTGCTCTTGAAGAGGACCCAGGTTCAGATCCCAGGACCTATGTGGCAGTTCATAACTGTCTATAACTCTAATTCTAGGGGATCAGATGCCTTCTTCTGACTTCTGTGAACACTAGGCACTCACGAGGCACCCGGACCCCTCCAAAAAAAAAAAACTTTTAAAAAATTATAGCAGGAAATGCGAAGGAAAGTCTTTGAGGTAAAGAATGCTGCAGACTCCACCTTGGTACCACAGACCCCACTTCAGTACTGCAGACTCCGCCTCAAGGTGAGCAAGGGCAGTATTTGCACCAATAGGTGACCTGATGCTGCTGACCCTCGGGGTCTTTTGACAACGGACCTCGCCTCTGGGGGCTTCCTCTCTAGAACCATACCCCACTCCCCCAAGTAGCCACAAGAAAAAAATCTCAAGAGAAGTGTTCTAAAATTACCTGGTCTGTACTTAACAGTGCCAGGTTAGTGGAAATGGAGGCTGATGGAACTCTGGGGTAAGACAGGGTGTCCAGGAAGGGCGGGAAAACCGGGTGAGTACTGGCGGCACTGGTCCATCAGTTGCATGCTAATTACATGTTAGTAACCAATCATGGCTATCCAGAACTTGCTCTGCTGCCAATGCAGTTTTCCCATAAACCTAAAGCCATTCTAAAGATGATTTTTGCTTTAAAAACAAAAACTAGCCAAGAAACAAAAGACCCACAAGGCCAGGGATGCAGCTCAGTTGGTAGAGTCCTGTCATAGAATGCGTAAGGCCTAGGGTTTGGTTCCCCCATGCTGCGTAAACTGAGTGTGGCTGAACATGGCTGTAACCCCAGCACTCAGGAATTGGGGGCAGAAGGTGAGTTCAAGGCCAGCCTGACCTAAGACCCCGTCTCAAAAGAAATTTAATTTTGAACATGCTTATACGGCTTTCCTCGAGCATCCACGGGCATTTCAAGGCTGTTGTCCACAGGAACGTAGGACGAGAAGCAGCAGAGGCCTGTGCGTAGGAGCCTTTAAGGGTGGGAGGGTGGGTATTGGTGGCTCTCCCTCCTTCAATATGTGTTTTATGTTTTTAGCATTTTTATGCTGCTCAGAGTTCAGTGGTTAGAAGGCACGACTTCTAGTATTTATCATAGTCCATGTCGGCATAGAAAAATCCCATAAACCGGGAGGCCTGAGTAACAAAATTGACCTCTTTGGGGTTCTGGGGGCTGGTAGTCTATGCTGCTGTCGGGTACTGCAAATGATAGCACACGTTTGTAATCTCAGTACTTCTGACGCCGAAACAGAAGGATTCTCAAGTTTGAGGCCAGCCTGAGCTACATAGTAAGGAGTTTGAAGCTAGCCTGGGCTACACAGAGAGGTACTGTATTTTTTTTTTAAAGGTCTGGTATGGTACTCATACCTTTAATCCCAATACTCAAGAGGCAGAGGCAAGAGAATCTTTGTGAGTTTGAGACCAATCTAGACTACATAGGGAGGGTAACAGGCCAAGGTGATCTGAGTGTGAGCCTGTGATGGTCCAAGGTAAACTGCAGGAGCTCACTACCTTGGTTTGTTTTTATTTTTATTTTTTTTATTTTTTGTCGAACTTAGAAACCCGCCTGCCTCTGCCTCCCAAGTGCTGGGATTAAAGGCGTGCGCCACCACCGCCCCGTTTAGCAGCATGAGTTTTTAACCCAGTGCCTAGGCAGGCATGAAGACTTCTGTGACCCTGGAGCTCAGTGACCAGCCAATCTGACCAAACTAGAGAGCTTCAGACTCAGGGGAAGACTATGTGTCAGACCATGTGTCAAAAAACAAAAAACAAAAAAAAAAAAAAAAAGTAAGACTGATAGCAGTTGAAGAAGGTGCCTGAAAACAACCTCTGGCTTCTGCATACCTGCACACACATAAATGGGAAAAAATTCTAAGTAGTTAAAGGCCTCACTCATGTATATCAGCAGATGAATAAGACAGAGTAAGTGCAGAATGCCTGTGAGCTGGAGAGCTAAGGAAAGGCTTCACTGAGAGGCAGGGCAGTTTGGGGGTTTGTGTTGAGGCAGGGTTTTACTATATAGACCAAGATGGTCTCAAACTCACAGAGATCTGCCTGCCTCTTCTTCCAGAGCACAAGGATTAAAGACATGTACCATCATGCCTGGCAGAAGTAGAGTTCTATTGTTGTTGTTGTTGTTGTTGTTGTTATTATTATTACCGTTGTTGTTATTATTATTATTTCTTAGAGAACTTCATTCAACATGTTCTTATCACAGTTACCCCACACTCTTTCAAGAACCACCCCTCCCTCCCTCCCTGCTTTCTTACCCACCTAACTTAGTATCTTTTTTTTTTAAAGAAAATAATATCATCCTGTCTTAGTCAGGGTTTCTATTCCTGCACAAGCATCATAACCAAGAAGCAAGTTGGGGAGGAAAGGGTTTATTCAGCTTACACTTCTACATGGCTGTTTATCACCAGTGGAAGTCAGGACTGGAACTCAAGCAGGTCAGGAAGCAGGAGCTGACGCAGAGGCCATGGAGAGATGTTTCTTACTGGCTTGCTTCTCCTGGCTTGCTCAGCCTGCTCTCTTATAGAACTCAAGACTTCCAGCCCAGGGATGGCACCACCCACAAGGGGCTCTACCCCCTTGATCACTGATTGAGAAAGTGTCCCACAGCTGAGTCTTATGGAGGCACTTCCCCAACTGAAACTCCCTTCTCTGTGATAACTCCAGCCTGTGTCAAGTTGACACACAAAACCAGCCAGTACACATCCTGAGTGAGGTAACCCAATCACAAAAGAACACACATGGTATGCACTCTCTGATAAGTGGATTATTAGCCCAGAAGTTCAGAATACACAAAGTACAATCCACAAACCACAAGAAACTCAAGAAGAAGGAAGACCAAAGTGTGGATACTTCCTTTCTTCTTAAAAGGGGGAACCAAATACCCATGGAAGGAGTTGCAGAGACAAACTATGGAGCAGAGACTGAAGGAAGGACAATCCAGAGACTGCTCCACCTGGGAATCCTTCCCATATTCAATCATCAAATACAGACACTATTGTCGATGCCAGCAAGTGCTGGCTGACAGGAGCCTGATATAGCTGTCTCCTGAGAGGCTCTGACAGTACCTGACTAATACAGAAGTAGAGGCTCACAGCCATGCATTGGACTAAGCACAGGGTCCCCACTAAAGGAGCTAGAGAAAGGACCCAAGGAGTTGAAGGGTTTGCAGCCCCTCAGGACGAACAACAATATGAACTAACTAGTACCCTGAAAGCTCCTAGGGACTAAACCACCAACCAAAGAGTACACACGGTGGAACTAATGGCTCCAGCAGCATATGTATAGCAGAGGATGGTCAAGTCAGTCATCAATGGAAGGAGAGGCCCTTGGCCCTGGGAAGGTTCTATGCCCCAGTGCAGGGGAATGCCAGGGCCAGGAAACAGGAGAGGGTGGGTCGAGGAGCAGGAGGAGGGGGAAAAGAACAGGGTTTTGTTTTTGTTTTTGTTTTTGTTTTTTTATTTTATTTTAGTTTTTTCTTTTTTTCGGAGGGAAAACTGGGGAAGGAGATATCATATGACATATAAATAAAGAAAATAATATAATAATAATAATAATAATAATAATAATAATAATAGCCATAAAACCTTCTTGAATATTTGTGCATGTGTAATCTTCCAGTTGAGCTTAGTTGACTTACCAAGGGCTACCTTTTTAGAGGAAACTGGCTTTCCCTCTCCTAGCAGCTAACATTAGTCAATGGCTTCTGAGCTGGGGATAGGATTTCATGCTGGAATTTGCTCTGGCCTGAGCTTGCCTAGGCCTCCTGCGCTGTCCCAACTGCCAGTCCCTGTATGCAGCTGCCCTGCTGTGTCCACAAGGCACAGTTTTCTGGTGGTCATCCATGGCCTCTGGCTCTTACACTCTCTGTCTCCTTTTTGGCAGTGAGCCCCAAGCCTTGAGAAGAGGGAGTATTGTGTGCACATGTCCCACTTAGGGCCAGGCACTCTGAAGTCTTTCCTCTCCACTTTGACCAGTTTGTGGGTCTCTGTATTAATCACCGTTACTACACACAGAGGCATCACCGATGAGGGTGGAGAAGTACACTAATCTGTGGGTGTGAAGATGAGTCATGGGACTGGATCGGTGGCTAGAGGTTAAGAGCATTGAGGAACTGGGTTCAATTCCCACATCAGGCAATTCATAACCACCTATACCTCCAGCTCCAGGGAAGCGTCCTCTTCTCTTTGGGCGCCTGCACTCAAGTGCACATAGACACACACAGTCTCCCAGGGGCATGCATAGAATTTAAAGTAATAAACACGAAAGAGATAATCCATTATTAGTTAGTTAATTACTATCTCTGCTTAGCAAATGACAGTAGTAGGTTTCTTAATGGACTTGAAAGATGAGTGGGTCTCTGGGAAAATTAAGAGAGAATGGGGTCCTGCTGCTAGAGAAGGTGAATGAGCAGACAAGAGACAATGGTGTGTGGTGAGCACGACTCTCAAGCCACCTCACTATCCACTTGTGATCTCCTGTTACTTGGCCTCATTGTTTCCAAACACCAGTTGGTTAAGCTGGGTTTGGCCACATTACCACGTGTCCAGTACCAAAAGCAGCCAAGAGCACTTGGTTTTCTATGCTTTTGTGGATAACCAATGAATCTGTCTGTTCTCTTTTTGGGTCATGAGCTTCCTAGGCAAGGGGTCATGATCATGATAACCAACATATTTTGGGAAAATGGCAGGAGTAGTCTTGGCACACATGGTTAGACTTTTGACCTGGCAAGAGATGCCAGGAGCAGTGTACAGTGCTGTCAGTGTCTTTAGATGCTTCTGGGTAGCTATGCCAGCTGGATACCTCTCCCTTGTCCATCTCTGACCTTGATTTCCTCCAGAAAGATCACATTTGGGGCAGGAGAGATGGTTCAGAGGTAAAGGGCACATGCTGCTCTTTCAGAAGAGAACTTGACTTAGGTTTCCGGTACCCACAATGGGCAACTCAGCCTGTAACCCTAGCTTCAGGGACTCCAACACCTTCTTCTTGCCTCTGTGGGCGCACATGTGCACATGCACACACATATTAAAATCATTTTTTAAGGCCCAGCATGCCTTAATCCCCTACACTCAGGAGGAAGAGGCAGGTGGATCTTTGTGAATTTAGGGCCAGTCTGGTCTACATAGTGAGTTCTAGGACAGCTAAGGCTACATAGAGAGATCCTGTCTCAAATAATGATTTTTTTTTTTTTTTTTTAAAGATTGGAGTTGCTGTGATGAGATTATGCAGCAGCAACACTGAGCAGTCCAGCCTCATCGCCAGGAGGCAGGGGTTCACCTTGGTCTCTCCCATCATTCATCTCTTTACCCATTTGGCCCTGGCCTTGAGGTTTAGCATGGAAAAGAGGTCTTCTGGGCAGGATGCCTCAGGGGAGACTGGCCCCCTCCAGGAACAACACACCCCTTTATTTATGGTCTTTCTTTTTTTCCCATCAAATCAGTTTTTGCTCTCTCCACTGGGGTGGAAGAGACAAAGCCTCGTGATTAACATGCAGAAGCGGTCACTCACATCCAAATCCGTATTATCCCTGCAGAAAGGCTCCTCTCAGAGTTCTAAAACCCTTTACTGGTGCTCCCATTGCACAATTACACTTGCCGAGCCTTAGCTTACCAGAGACCCCTGAGTGAATCACATGGAGCCTGATCGATGCAGAGAGCACGAGGATTTTTATTTCCGGGGGCACTGAGGCCCTCAGGAAAGGGGGCACACAACTTGTTCAGTGAGCTTTTATACAATTTTCAGGGCAGCAGCCATTAGACACAATGTGATTGGTAGAACAGTGTGATTTTTTTTAAACTGATGGTTTTTAGGGAATGAGGTGGCGAGGACTTCCCTGGTCTGAAGGTGGGCAAAGGTCCACCCTGAGGAATGTGTCCCCACCCGCAGGTAGTTTCTCACCCTGTGATCTGAGGAACGTTAATTAGCCTTTCCCTTCTGGAGAGTTCCACTACCTTCCCAAAGTTCCTGAGCTTATCTTACTAAGGAAATTCCTGGCCTCCCGGAGTTTTTCTGAGATGCCCCCGTTTTCTCCGATCTTACAGTCTGAATGCGAAGGAAGTTTGTATTTAATCCAAAGGAAAGGGAAGAGTGTGCACCTACTATTGTCTTTTCCTGACCAGTTATCTCATTGAGTTTTGTTGTGTTTTCTGTTTGAGACTGGCTTCAAACTCACCACATAGCTAAGAATGATCCTGGGTTTCTAATCCTCCTGCCTCCACCTCCCCATTGCTGTGCCAGGTGTGTGCCTCCCCACACCCCGATCATTGAAGTTTTATCTTAAAATTTTTTCTTGGGTGTTCAAAGTTTTTTGTTTTTTGGTTTTTTTTTAAAGCCTATAAAGGAATGACAAGCAAATATTAGATACAAATAAAAACTAATTATATATTGGGCTAGCAAGATGACGCAGCAGGTAAAGGAGATTTGGGCAAGGCTGAGGGCCTGAGTTTGATCCCTGAGACCCATGAGGAAGGAGAGAACCAACACAAGCAAGTTGTTCTCTCATATACACATGCATGCTGTGGAACGCACGCAGCATCCCCTCCCCCCCCCCCCCCCCCCCCCCCCAAAAAAAAGAAAAACAGAATAAATGAAAAGGAAAAACAAAAAACAAACAACAACAAAAAAAAAACAAACGGCTTTCCTTTCAGCGGCGCGAGGCAGCAAGATGGCGGTACAGATTTCCAAGAAGAGGAGGTTTGTAGCTGATGGCATCTTCAAAGCGGAACTGAATGAGTTTCTCACTCGGGAGCTGGCTGAAGATGGCTACTCTGGAGTTGAAGTTCGAGTTACACCGACCAGAACAGAGATCATTATTTTAGCCACCAGAACACAGAATGGCCTTGGGGAGAAGGAGGCGTCGGATCCGAGAGTTGACCGCAGTTGTCCAGAAGCGGTTTGGCTTCCCGGAAGGCAGCGTAGAGCTTTATGCAGAAAAAGTGGCCACAAGAGGTCTGTGTGCCGCTGCCCAGGCAGAGTCTCTACGCTACAAACTCCTAGGAGGGCTTGCGGTTCAAAGGGCCTGCTATGGTGTGCTCCGGTTCATTATGGAGAGTGGGGCCAAGGGCTGCGAGGTTGTGGTGTCTGGGAAGCTGCGAGGGCAGAGGGCCAAGTCCATGAAGTTTGTGGATGGCCTGATGATTCACAGTGGAGACTCTGTTAACTACTATGTTGGCACTGCTGTGCGCCATGTGCTCCTCCGACAGGGTGTGCTGGGCATCAAAGTGAAGATCATGCTGCCCTGGGACCCAAGTGGTAAGATTGGTCCCAAGAAGCCTCTGCCTGATCGTGTGAGCATTGTGGAACCTAAAGATGAAATCTTGCCCACGACCCCCATCTCAGAACAGAAGGGTGGGAAGCCAGAGCCACCTGCCATGCCCCAGCCCAGCCAGTGCCTACAGCATAACAGGGTCTTGGCAGTGCTGCATCTGGAGGGCTGGATGTTATAAAGACATTTAATAAAATCTTGAACAAAGAAAAAAAAAAACAGAACTAAAAACTAAAAGTAGTGTCAAAAGCTACAGTACGTTAACTCACTATTAAATTGAGAATACCCTATAGCAGCAACATCCAAGAGGCACGTAGGTAAATTTAAATGGTCTGGCAGCCCGGTTTTAAAAAGTGGTTGAAGCTAATAAAGCAATCACATTGCCATTTAAACTTGTAATAAATATTAACTTAATGAGATATTTAATCCTCAGGTAAACCTTTGGGGTCGGGTGTATACTGTATACTTTCTGTACCTCTTAGTTTGAGCAGCTACATTCGACATGCTCAAAGCTGCCTTGGGTGGCTGTGGCTTCCACAGGGGACAGACAGGATAGTTCCAGGTTTCTTGTTATTTCGTTCTCACCCAGCCAGGAAGGAAGGAAGTCCCCAGAGGCTGGTCTCTTTCAAGCCTCCAATTGCTGGCTAATTAAATCCCTAAGCAACGGATGAGTCACTCTCAACTGTGGCAAACAATTTAAGAAATGTGTCTCCGAGCCAAGAACACAGCTCCCCACGTACAAGGAGGCAGGCGAGTCCTCTGGATGAGAGGCTTGGGAGGGAGGAAGAGTGTGGGAATCAGGTGCTTCTGTGTGGGAGGGAAGAGGTAAGCCATCACTGAAGGCTAGAGAGGAACGGAGGAGAGAAAAAAGGGTCCCTGCTGAGTCATGTTCCTCCTGCCTTTACAACCTCTCTCTGAGGCAGGACTGGGGCTCATGTCATAGACACAGAATCCAAGATCATCAACACTCAAGTGTGATCTACGGCTCATCGTCTAATTCATTACCCCTGAGCTCCAGGAGAACACGCGCAGTGTGCATGGACTCTGGTACAAAGCGTGTCCAAGTATGCAGTGTTTACATAGACTGTCTTATCTGCATGATGCATACTCTATTTGCAGAAGGATCTCAGGATCTAAAACGGTCTCCACGCTTCCCAGTAAAGGGGCTGTTTTTTACCCCTCCTCTGCATTTCCTTTTCCTCCACCCACCACCCTCGGGAGACTCCTTTGAGAAAAGCAGTGTGGATTGGAGGAAGCAGGAGACTGAGATAACAGAGGAGGAGGAGGATACAAAGAATCGACTGAAAAGCCACATGGGAGCCAGCAGAAGGATACAGCAAATCCGAATCCGTAGGGCTGAAGAGCCCCATGGGAGCCAGCAAATTTAGACATCTGTTTTAGGGGAGAAGAGGAGCGATTGCCAAAAGTTGATTTGTCTGAGAATATCTTATTGACCTCAGTCCTTGTGTGGTGAGTGTTGGTTCTAAGTAATCCAGAGAGAAGGCTTTTTCTCGCCAAGACCCTGTTAAAACAAAACAAGGCTAATCCGGAGGCAGCCAGAAGGAAGAGGGGTTGTGCTATGTGGACACATTGGCCAGCCACTTTCTAGCTGAACCGTCTCAGACAGTTGACTGAAGTGTCTCTGCGTTAGACTCTTTTAAAAATAGGTTTGCTTGTGTTTATTTGATGTATGTATGATTTTTATATGATGGATATATGCCTTCCTTGCACATATGTATGTGTATTATGTGTTCAGTTCCTGAGGGGGCCAGAAGAGGGCATCAGATCCCCTGGAAGTAGAGTTACAGATTGTTGTAAGCTGCTATATGGTGCTAGGAACTGAACTCTGGTTTTCTGGAAGAACAGACATGGTTCTTACGAAATGAGCCATCTCTCTGGACCCTCTACTTCAGACTCTTAATTTCAAAGCTTAACAAAAAGATCATTTTACCACTTAGGGGTTTCTTGGAGAGTTGGTGCTTGAGAATTTGCTTATGTGGGTAGCATGCAGCTACTCCATGGTACTTTGCTGGAACCTTATCCCAGAGCCAGTGGGGGAAGTTTTGTTAAGAGTGTCCAGACTTTATACAGAATGGGAAACTCTTCTGGGACAGCAGACTCCCTTTTCCAAGAGGAGGAGGGTCACAAACAAGTCTCAATTGTTCCCTGCTCCAAGGCTCTGGTGTACCAGAATATTAAGTGCTCATCTGAATGGGGCTAAGAATACTCAGAGGCCAAGTGCGTGGTGGGAAAGACATAGGCTATGGAAGCAGACAGGTCTCTAGGGGATCTCTGTCCCTGACCTTGGCAGGCTGTCTCAGCCTGGTCCTCCATCATCGTGGTGGGGTTTATGACAGCTTCTTTCTTTAGTGAGGAGGTCTCAGGTCTTATGGTCAGTAAATAGAGTCAGGATGGAGCCTTCCTTCCTTAACCCAAGGCTCCAGAGTGCCCCTGGCAGCGGAAGGAGCTGTCCAGCCATGTGCCTGGCATGACAAAGAGCTGACTTTTCTGCAGGGAGAACTACTGACTGGCCATTGGTAGGCAGATCACTGAGGATCAGTGATGCAAGCCATGGAGGCGAGGTGAGCAGAGATGGGCAGCAGGGAGGCTCCACTAGGAGGTTCCCTCTCCTCCCCATCTCCTTCCTGCCCCTCCTCCCTTCCCTCCTCCCCTCCCCCTCCTTCTCAATTCTTCCTCCCTTTCCCCATTCCTCTTTCCCTCCCCCCCCCCCCCTCTCCTTCTTCCTGTCCTTCCTCCCCCTCTCCTTCCTGTTCTTCCTCCCCTCATTCCTCCTTCCTCTCCTTCCCTTCTTCCTTTTCCCCCTCTTCCCCCTCCCCCTCCTCTACTCTCCCTCCTCCCCTCATCCCCTCTTCTTTCTCCCCCTCTCCCTCCTCCCTCTCCTCTCTATCTGCCTCCCCCTCTTCTCTCCCTCCTCCCCTCTTCCTCTTCCCTCCTCCCTCTTCTCCTCCCTCTTCTCCTCCCTCTTCTTTTTTTCCATGCTATCACTGATTTATAGCTCTGGCTCCTTTTTAACTTTATATTTGGAGACTAAATTGCCCAGGTTGTACATGAACCTCTGATCCTCCTGCCTTAGATTCCTGGGCCTCTGGGATTACAGACCTGGCTCATTGGCTTTTTATATTGTACCTGAAAAATAAACTTTTCTCTCTTGCTTTTTTTTTTTTTTTTTGTGGCCCACAAGATGGCTCAGTGGGTAGAAGTGCTTACCACTAAAGCATGACAACCTGAGTTCAATCCCTAGGACCCAGGATCCCCGTGATAGAAGGAGAGAACCAGGCCCATTCATTGTCTTCTGACCTCTACAACCACATGGTGGCACACTTAAGTAAAATGTCTAAAAAAACATTTAGTTGTTCTTTTTAGGTGTTAAGGAGTCCTCATATTGGCCTAATAAATATTTCATCCCCAAGGAGGCTGGGCACTTTTGATGGGGAGGGAAGCTTCGTGGTAAATGGTGTCAGTAGTGTTCTCTACCATCTGGCCAAGGGAAGGTCACTTTGACATCACCATTCACTCCCAACTGGCAGCATGTGATACATAATCCAGTGTTCAACATTAAATATACAAACCACACACAGGATTCACAGCCAAGTCAGAGGAATTCTGAAGCGTCTCCTAACATAGGAGTCGGGCTTGCCAAGTATCTCCCCGTGTCCCATACTCTGCCTCCAGACATCCAGCAGGAGTCCCCCTTGTCTCTGGTCCAGGTCTCTATGTATGTGTGTCTCTGTCATTCTCTGTCTTTCTCTGACAAGGTCTTGGGTATCCAAGGGTGGCCTTGAACTTGCTATGTGCCTGGGGTTGACTTGTTTCTTCTTCTGTCTCCGGCTCCCAAGTTCTGGGATTACAGATGCATGCTGCCATGTTCGTTATACAAGGTACTAGGATCGAACCAGTGCCTCATGCCTGCTGGCAAATGAGATAGTGCCAGCTCTTTAGCCTCCTCAGTTTTACAGATGCGGGCCACAGGCACAGAAGTTTTAAGCCACTGGGCTCCTTTTTCTAACCCTCTGCCCCAGCCACTCAGATCTGGGTGGCAGAGTCATGATTTGAGCCCAGGACGTTTGGCTTCATAGAAGGTTGCCTGATGCCACAGACTCTGCCCAAGGGAGAGGGATGGTTCCCTCCGATTGCCAACAGGAAAATGGTAGTGTCTTGTTCCCCATCTTGCCCTCCAGGACATCAAGGGTTATGGGGGGAGGCGGGGAAGGAGTGACACACTTTTCAGCTATTCCATTTTATGTTTTGTTAAAGGATAACTTTATGGGTGAGGAGAATTATGCCTCTCCTACAGGTATGAAATGAAAGGACTTGTTATGATAACAAGTTCTGTTCTCATTGGGATGGTTACATGTACTGTTATTAAAGGGAGAACCTCAGGGGCTGCAAATGAATCCCCATTGGGAGATTGCTTCCTATCACATGTGAAGTTTGGGGTCAGCTTCCAGCACAGCACAGAATGGGGAGGTAAAGGCAGAGGATCAGAATTCAGGGGGAGGGAGCTGGAGAGATGGCTCAATGGTTAAGAGCACTGACTGCCCTTCCAGAGGTCCTGAGTTCAGTTCCCAGCAACCACACGGTGGCTCACAACCATCTGTCATGGGATCGGAAGACAGCAACAGTGTACACATATACATATAATAAATAAAATCTTTAAAAAAAAGAATTCAAGGGAAAAGATAGGGGAAAGGAAGGAGAAATGGAAGGGGAGGGGGGAGGGAGAAGGAGGGGAAAGAAGAGGAATAGGAAAAGAAAGAAAAGGGAAAAGTACTTTAGACAAATTCCACTTAACTAGCTGAGCACACAAACAAACAAAACCAAAAACAACAACAGCAAGAAAAGAAACAAACAAAGCCCCCGACTAAGTAGGAAGTCCTCCAAACCAGAAGAACTTAAGGGAACACCAACCTGGTCAGACGACGTTTTGTGGTCAGAGTTAGGAAGTGGTGACAGACAGACAGTTTGACCGGTTACAGCTCAATGCTTGTCCTATTTAAAGATAACACCTACTCCATTGACCACCTGTGGTTGACAGAAGCTCAGCTACCATGATTGGCTGAGACTCATTACTTAACAGGAGTGTGTGTTCCTGGGGTGAGCATATGTGTGTGGCATACAAGTGTGTGTGTGTGTGGGGGGGGGTTGTTTATGTAGTTGTGCACATATATAGAGGCCAGAGCTCGACCTCAAGTGTTCTTTAAGAATTGTCCATTTTTTGAGGCAGGGTCTTTTACTGGGAAATGGAGTCCAGCAATCCATCTCTCCTGGCTGGCCACGGAGCCCCAGGGCTGTGCTGTGACAGGCTGGCCACGTGGGAGCCCCAGGGCTGTGCTGACACAGGTGCTAGGGATCAAACCCTAGTCCTCATGTTCGCTGGGCAAGTGCTTTACCAAGTGAGCCAAGTCCACAACTCCGAGGCCCAAACCCCAACACCAACAAATACTTTTAAAACGTACATCTCAGCTGGTCTCTCGGTCTGAGTACTTGCTAAGTGAGGCTCCTGTCCCCAGCTTCAGGGTTTCAAAGGAAGCTGAAGGAAAGACACGTACTGGTCAGACATACTGAAATGAGTGCAAAACTGGCTTTTCTAGGGCAGGGAGAGGAGCTGTTAGTGTCGGCTGGACAGAGTCATTAGCGTATCTACAGACCACGATTGTTTACAGAGTTCTACACTGTGTTAAAATATTATCTTGTTTTCTGATCTCACAGGGTATCACATAGCCAAAGCTGGCTCTCAGTTCTTTACAGTCTCATTCTTTACAGTGTGTATCCATCATTATGTTATTTATACAACAAATAGACACTTTTTAAGCACACCAGTCGACACGCTTCCTTCTGTCACCTTTCTCTACTGCTGGGACTAAGTGTTTTTTTTACCCCTCTGCATTCCAGCCTGGCACTTCTGCTCTCTCAAGTGTGTGTGAGCCTGTGCCTTGTGTAGCGACTCTCCCCCATGCTGCTTTAGTTCCTCTTGGTGCTGTTTATTTTTTTTTTAACCGAGTATTTATGTCATAGGAAGCCACATGGAATCCCAGAATTAACAGAAAGATTGCTTTAAGCAGAAGAAACATGAGGTTCAACAGATGAAAACCTTCCTGAGTCTTCTCCATCTTACTGAGAGCGGGGAGACTTGGAAAGGAAGCTGCTACAAGTTCTTCTTCAAGTCACATCCTCTTGAAAGAGAGACTCACATCTATGCCAAATACCTTCCTAGCCTTGAAGGGGCCTTGGGAGTTATCAGTATCGAAAGGGAATTGTGAGCATCAATCACTAACACAACGGGGCCTGGAGGCTATGAGAGAGGAACATGGAAGCATTTGATGAATCCCACGAGAAGGCAGCAGAGCAGTTTCCTCGAGGCCACTTGTACAAGGACACTCGCCTAACAGCAGCTGTCTGCAGAGAGAGCCATCCAGCTCTGGCCACAGGCGCCCGTGACACGCTGGTCTTTGCTTCAGAACAGCTTACGTGGACTCCTTTCTTGCCTTTAAAAGCTCACCCTCCAGCCAGCCTCCTTGGATGTACGCTGACGCAGCACAGAGTATGTCTTGTAGCCAACCCTCTACTGTTCTCGTTATCAATTCTGCTTTGCAGAACTGGTCTCTCTGTTCAGTCTGGAGCAACAAGCCAGGCCGCCCAGAACTGTGGGGAGAAATGTTTAATGTTTCCCTTAAACAGCCCATTTGTCTTTCAAGTGCTTAGCTTTCTGTAAATACCTTTCTGCCCCCCATTCTTTACCCGCTGCAGTTAAAAGGCCTCAGATTCTAACCGATCTTTTTTGAGCCATAGCCATGCATATGTGCGTTCTGCATGGAGTCAAACCCTGCTCTCTGCTCCTAATCTGTCTTTTCCGGTTTAACTTGCAGGCTGCAGTTACAAAAGAGATGTTCCCCCCTTCTCTGTCTCAGCTGCTGCTCGTTTGCTGTGATGAAACACCATGACCAAGGTAGTTTATAGAAGGAAGCAGTCGACCGGTGTGTTTATAGTTTCAGACTGTCACGGTCAAAATGGCCGGGAGCTTGGCAGCAGGCAGGAAGGCATGGTGCTGGAGCAGTAGCTGAGAGCTCACATCTGATCCATGAAAGCTACAGGCAGAGAAAGAGAGAGAGAGAGAGAGAGAGAGAGAGAGAGAGAGAGAGAGAGAGAGACAGAGAGACAGAGAGACAGAGAGAGACACAGAGACACAGACACACACACACACACACACACACACAGAGAGAGAGAGAGAGAGAGAGAGAGAGAGAGAGAGAGAGAGAGAGAGAGAGAGAGAGAACCTGTTACAGGGTTTTAAAACCTTAAATCCCGTCCCCAGGGGCATACCATCTCCAACAGAGCCACACCCACTCCAGGTCCACACCCCTTACTTCTTCCCAAACAGTTTCATTAACTGGGACCATGCATTCAAACATCTGAGCCCTTGTGGGGGGGGGGGGGGGGGGGATT